>CAXIVM010000887.1:0-23000 GCA_964035705.1 Porites rus
CTTTCCAGCCTCCCAAAAGCATCTGAAACCACCCGTCCACCACAGCTTTAACCCATTGAGTTCTGGCGGATCTATCATTATTCCCTGGCGCGCTCCCCCTTGCGTCGGCCGGGGTCGGCGGATACTCGCATGTCCAGTCATTGAGTCATAGGACTCGTTGGCACTCGTTTGCGTTTCTTTCTCGTGTGTTGCTCATTTGGCTGGTTTGACTGCCCTTAGAGCATTCCATTCAAAGGTCACTCTGTTTGTAGTTACGTACCTCTAGTGCTGACACTAGTGCTGACGTCGGTCTTCCGTCCAGAAGTTCAGAAGGAGCAAGAAATAAAACAAAAACAAGTAATTACACCACAGAGCCATCAGGGGAGCCGATCTTGTCAATTTGCAAGGTTTTGAGGTGTTTTGCACACTAACAGCCTAATACCAGCCAACAACCCCTTTTTGCTCAGGGTGATGTATATTTTCTTCAATGGGCGAATCCCCTTCTGAGGAAGGTTTGTGTCTTTTTCCAGTTTCTTAAGCATAATAAATGTATTCTATGTGTATATAGATCGATTAGTATGTGATTCCCTGATGTCCAGAGGGTGCTTTGCTAACTGGTAAAAAAAAGTAATTGCAAAAACAAGCTCATGACACAATGACATGACTTGTTCAAAGACATTTCATGAAACTTGATTGAACGAAACAATTTCTATCCTGACAGGGCCACTGGAAGCAGAACGTCAGTGGGAACAAGGCCATTGACCTATCGCCTATGTAACAATGCCATGCACCATGGTCACCATATGTTGACAGGACATTACGATCCCTAGGGCTCCAAGTAGCTTCTGAGAAGGTGGGACTGGGGTGGGTTTAGAGGGTCCTTCTGAGGAGGCACGACTGGAGCCCAGGGAATATGTTTTGCTCCAAGACAGGATAAACTTCAGTTTCTTGTGTGGCTCGACTCGATGTGTTATTTCCCGTCATTGTCAGCTTCACTTGCTCAGCTGGCCTCGCATGCTGCCAGCGCGGCCAGTGCTTCCAGGGCAGTTGGTATTTCACCGTCCGAAGCAAACCGATGATGACGTCATTGGAGTTGATACAGCAGCTGGTGACACTCCATGGGACTGCCATATTTGCCAACATTGGGGTGGTTGAAAAAGGGTCAATGTAAGCATGAAGACCGAAAACCATACACCAGCAGTTCCAAAGGGGTGCTTATTATTGGAGGTTGGGGGGTGCCCCTGTCACATCCACTCACTGGATGGTTCTAATTTCCACTTCAAGAGGTGGTATGGGTCCGGGTAGTTCAATGAAGTGGTTTAAGGGGACATCTACAGGAAACCATTGTGTTCCCCAAAACTATGGGTTTCCTGCAACATTTGCCCTATTCTGGGAGTAATGGCTTTGCCTCGCAAAAATCAAGTCATCTCTCCACCCACTCCTCCGCCCACCCGGACACCACGCGACCAGATGGCGTGGTGTCGGACTTCCAGCGTTGACCAACCACTCAGTGTGATGAGGCCCATGGCAGTGAACAACCCACGAGTTTTGAGCCTTCGGAACGTATTCGATCATTCCCTTAGGGATCCACGGATCAACCAAAAGGGCCCGGATTCTTCGGGTGGAGTGACTTCACCACCTCAATCTTTGGTCACTCGGATCAGGGTCTGAAGAATCCCATGTAGACGTTACGTTAACCATCCGTAGGGATCCGGTCGTACCTTCTCAGTACGACTGCGCCCTCCTGGCACCTACATAAGAGTGTCCCCAATCACCGTACCTGAGAAGGTACGACCGGATCTCTATTAGTATGCATGACTTCACGGAGTGTAAGTGGACCTAAACCGGTCTTTGGTGTGAACCACCCGCGCTGAGGATGGGAGCACTGAGTGGAACAGTTTCGACGACTAGTACGGTTCTTCCTTCCTTTCGATATCGAAGGGACCTGGAGTCGACCCGTTCGTGCCTTGCAAAGGGGGATAAAAGGGATATAGATTTGCGAAAAAAACCGCTTTTTGGTTCGGGTCATGTCCCATTTAGAGATCAGGTACGAACGGTCCGTCAGGTCCAGATGCAGATCCCCCTGGCCCATCCACCCCTGGCCCACCTGAAAACCAACGTTCGGAGGTGTCAAAAATGGCCCTGCTACCTCTGTGGACTCGATCTCGGAGCGACGTTGGTCTCCATCACCTGACGCTCCCTACACCTCCAAGTACCTCCTCAGAAGCTATTTAGACCCTCCAAACCCACCCCAAACACCTTCGAGGCACTTCGAGGCCCAGGGACTGTTGTAAACGGAAGCCCTTGAAAGTTCTTCAAAACCTGCTTTGGCGGATCAGGTGATTTTTCTTTTTAGTGAATCGCCTTCGGGTCCGGTTTTCCTTTCTTTCTTCCGGCTCCTGGACAGTAAATCCAAACACCTGGGGGTCCAATAAGTGATATCCGGGTCCGACACGAAACCTGAAAACCTCATTGAATATTTTATATACATGAACTCCAGTAGTGTGAGGTCAGTCTGGCCCTGCAGGGGTTGGCTTTGGACCGCCAAGAAGCTCTGGAAGTTTTAGCATTTTGCACCTTCCTTCCCCATGCCTGTGACAAACAGCCTTCTGATTCATGGGCTGTAAAAGCCCTATGAGCTGAGAAATCTGGGAAGCTTTCATAGTTTTTGCCGAATCGAGCATCAATCACACATGGTGCTCCGGTACTTGTACTTCTCCTTCAGGGAGTGGAGGTCGGCGATTCGAATGGTCGTTTCGAAGCTGCGGCTGTGTCAATATAACATAGTAACATAGTTAATATTGACAGTTTAACATACATGTTGATATAGAATATTATATATAAATATAGTATAATTTTGAAATGGGTGCTTACTGGAGAACAACCGGGGAGCCCACCATCCACTCACTTAATTAGGGACTAAAAGCCATTCCTTTCGAACCGCGGGTATAATGTTCTTAGGATGACTTACTCTGTATAGGTGTGTATTTTGGACCGACTCACCACAATTATTCCAGAAGATGCTTGGCGGTGGTGAGCAGGGCTTAAGCTTCATGTGCAGAGGAATGGACACTTGCAAATCCTGGAAATCGGAAGGAACACAACATGGCAGGAACACAAAAGAGAAGCATTTTGGAACTGCCACTGTATACATCATTGGTGGCATGCTTTTCCCACCTCCCTACCCGCCGCCCCCCAAAAAAGACGCGAAAACACTCTCCTGGCTGGGTCTCCCAGCCTGGCGGAAGTCACTTGGTGCGGCGGACGTCGCCAAAGCAAAAGCCGAAGAAGGGATGTATAACTGGAATGACTGACTCGACTTTTCGGGGAGTCTCAAAGTACCTTGGAAAATGGGTACAAGTACGTAGCTTTTTGTTTGTAGGGTCATGTTCCATGTTCTATGGTACTTTGAGACTCCCATGTGTATATCAATACCAGGGCCCCTGGGAAACGCTCGGGGTGTCAGACCCCTTAGAGTGGGTGAGGTGGGTGGCTCGGGGTGTTCACCTCTTGCAGAGATCTGAGTGATGCGAACATGGCTCACATTCCATCTCAGGCGAAGGAACTCGCCCCCCCTAGTCGACCTGGACCGGGACTATTCATCGGGTTTTTAGCTTGATTGATATGTGTGTACACTATGGCAACGATGACCCACATGTTTTGTAGGTGTGCTTGAAGTTCCTTTTCTTTTTTTGTGTTATTGTTCTTGTGTGGTTCCTGATGTATCCTGATGTGTGCTTTGCCTGTTCCAAGCCATCCAAGGGTTTGAGTGGGACCAGCCATTTGGAGTGAAATCTGTGTGTTTGGGTCGTACCATGAATGATGCGATCAAACACATCAAACGAACAGTCCCATGGAGGACAGGGTGCCAAACGTCCCATCCCACGAGCCCTGGATGGGACGTGTCAAACCATTCGGACATGGAACTGGCAAGAGAGGTTGAGTGACCTCATAGGACCCGTAACCTGGAGTACCTATGCTGAGATAGTCTGAGTCTATCGGGTTCTTCAACCCTTAGGCCTTGGATTTGAATCCATTTCCCTCAAGAACTGCGGCCTTCGGAAACCATCGACCTTTTCCCGGGACCCTGTCCAAAACGAATGGGGCCACGGAGCTACCTGGATTGCTGGGCGTCGCCGCTGAGTCCGGCGAGGCGGCATGGTTTCAGCCTCGGGTCCGTCCTCGCTCGCTGCTCATGAGACCTCGATATAGCTCATGGTATTTGGTATGATCATGTATCATCAACTTCGGCCAGTTCCTAAGTGTTATGGTTCCAGACCTGAGAATCTTCCGCTTCAAGATGCCATGAGAACCTATGAGAACCTCGTGGTTTCTTGACGTAACGACCAGGACCATGTCCGGCCGACCCGACTCCGGTCCGTCGAGATGGTGTGTGGGTCCAGTTAGCACTAGTGGTGCTGTTATAACAAGTGGTTTGAACCACTAAAACAACCCAAACCCATCCATGGGACTGGATATTATTACATACCTTGACCCCTGAAAACAGCCACCACCTTGGCACAATTCCATACAATGTTTGCCTTTGGGTTGGTTTTCTGGATGAACAGGATTGAACGCATTCCTTGTTGCGCAGTTGGAAGATCGATCAGGCAGTCCAATGGGTCGTATCAGAAAAACACATGCCCGGCACATGCCCTGAAAAAACTGGGCTGCCCCACAAGGCACCGACTCACCGACGATGTGGGCCAGGAGCCCTACTCTCCCTGAAACTAACATGGAAGTGGAAAACCGCCTGTTTGTAATGGAAATTGGTCTTCCTTTCGGGGCCATTCTCCACTTCCATGTTAGTTCCAGGGAGTGTATATAAGAATATGTCCCCGAGGTGGGAGGTACCCCAGATTCAGACGCTTTACAATCCCTACAGGTCAATGACCTCATTTTTATGGGAGTGGGTCATACAAAAAGACTACTCAAGGAGGTAAAGGAATAGGTTTTACAGTTTTAACAAATATATGTTTTACTGGGTCTTTGGACTTACAGGAATCTATGTCGGGGGAGGGTGTGATTTGTCAGATGTCAAGAGTCTACATGACGCACCGCCGTGAACGATCCCCGAGGTACCTGGACCGGACTGTCGCAGGGCTTCGACGTCCTTCCCGATGTTTCGGGTTAATGCATCTCCAGTCCCCCACTGTTTGCTGTGGTCTTCACCTCACAGGCGGGTGATCCGATCCTCCAGTCCGTTGGTTTGCTCAACGTCCCAGATTTCCCACAGGTCCCAAAAGTACATCAAACACATACATCTGCCAGGACCTTCAAAGTGACCTTTTGAGATCCCAGGATGAGGTCACTTAGGCCCATTAAAGGTCACTTAGAGACTCCAAAGAGGTCACTTTGAGGGTCCTGGTGGTTAAGAGGTGCAACCCCCCCCGGGCACAGTGGCTAGCGGTAAGTCCAACAGTCCCCCCAAAAGACAAGACTAAGACCAGATTTGCAGGATTCATGATATCCATGCCCGGCTTCTTAAAGCTTTCACCCGCATCAAAAAGCTTTCACCGGTTTCATCACCGCTTGACTCAGCGACTGACCTGAAAAGAACATTGCGACTGAGAGCTCGCCGCCCCTCGCGACTGCCAGCTCAAAGGCGAGCGCCCGACTCGACGTCCAACGCATCCACTTTGAGCATTCGAGTGATGCATCGGCGATGACTCTAGAGGAGTGTCAGGTCACTTGGGTGAATCGGATGGTAATTGAACACGTGAATCTCTGGAGTGTTCCAGTGTTCCATAAAAGGGGCTTCTGAACAGAAATATACAGCCTGACCCTGTGAGCTCCCGGGTGGTTTGATCACTTAAACCTTTTTTGAGGGTCTTTGCATTCCAAGTTGTTCGCCTTTAAACAGCCTCAATGGCCTTTAAACAGCCTTGGTTGGTCAATGAATATTCAGGGACCAGCAGTTTGAAAGCGGTGCTTAACAGCTATGAGGCTAAGGGTGCCCATCATCCCATTATCCACTCACTGAGGGACTAAACACCACCCCGAGCTCTGTGACTCCTGGGATACACCGATTCCGTACGACCCATGTTGGTAGATGCTCCATGGTACCTGGCAACCCGAGAAAGCACAAAACAGATGCCATGGCCATGCCATGGCCGCCATGAGGTGTGACCTTCCGTGACGCTGACACTGCTCAAAAGTCCTTCTCCGTTTTATACCATCGTGAATCGTGGGGCTGAAAAAACCTTTTTGTAGCTTGCCGTTTGCGGCCAATACCAGACAATCGCGCTGAACGTGCGACATGATCGGCGCATGTGAAAACCACGCAGCAATCACTGCGGCAGCCGCTAGACTGGCACGATTCCGATTTTGTATTTGGTTCCTTGAAAGGAATGCTAATCCGAGTAATTCATGCTAAGGTGTTGGCGTGTGGTCAACTCAAGGCTTTGACTTTCTGACTTGTGCTCACCATGATCAGGATCAAAGATGTTACAAGTTTCTCCCTCCTTAAGAGTAAGTGGGCGATGGGCGTGATTCGTCAGGATTTGGGAGTTCTTAAAGGAATAATAGTGGAATAACGATGCGTTTGACCCCTCCAATCACCCCTTATCTGATCGAATTCCACATGCGGTTGTAAAATTAGGAGACCTCCCAGGCAACGACCCCCCTGGAAGAAGGACGAACGACACAAATTCATTGGTTCGGGGTCTCCCTATTGAAATACCATTTGACACTCCCCACCAAGAGAGGTGAAGTAACGTGGGGTATAAGATCCTACTGAATCCCTACAAGTCAGTTGGAGCTCATGAAAACTGGAGATGGTTATGCCATGTTATACAAAGCAAGACTTAAAGAGGTCAATGACCAGGTTTTACTGGGTCACACTGGACTTGTCAGGTATGGACCCTAGGGCTCCAACCATATCCTCAGAAGGAGGGCAGCGAGAGGTCCGCTGGAATCCCGAACCATTGATTGTTGATCAGGATTTTACACCAAACCAGGTCAAACCGCTCTTTTGGCACTTCTCAAGCCGTTCAGTTTGGGCTGCTCGTCGCTCCTAGTCGCTTGCATGCCATGACGTGGAATTGTGCCATGTCGTGGCATGTGTGGAAGTAATCTCAGAATACCATGTGCTTCCGACCCGTGCGCAACATGGGCAGCGGAAAACCAACGGAGTGGAGAAAACAGGTAAAATGGACCCTCAGCAGAGCTCAGTTTCCTTTCACAATCAAACGGAATGGCGAAAGACATCGTCCGAACCACTACGTTTCCTGTCCGCCCAGTGGTTTTGAGAGGCTCGATTCGCAGCACAAACCCTGTTAGAGGTGTTTTAGAGGGGGGGGGTTCAATATCAATAAATACACCACCTTTTGGGGATGGTGGCATCTACTCTCGATTCCATAGAAGAAATTCTGATGGAACCCGGCACTGGACAAAGAGGATCATTAGGATGGTCGGATGGTCGTTTTCTGGAATGAAGTCCAATCAAAAGGACAACTTTACACCTAGGCCTAGGCTCAAAATGTAAAGGGCTGCAAAACAGCTTCATCATCGTTGCCCTGGTGAAAACAAAGCTTGCAAGCTGCGATATGTGTTGCGTTGCCAGGGTTGATCTAATGTCCAATCCATGTTTCTTCGCTCGATCGATCGCTGCGCACTCGATGGCGCTGCGCACTCGGTGGACCACGACCGTCGACCGTGCGTCCTGTGAGTTCGCTTCTGCAGCATGGTTGTGAGTCGAAGCTTCTCCCACCAAACCATGGAAGGTGGAAGGTTGATATGGCAGTGGGTCAAAACTGGGGGACCGACCGGTTGTTCCCACCTAAGCAGAATAGACGACCTACGTAAGGGAGGTCAAGGTATACCGTATACCAGTGGGACTGGAGCTCAGCTCCAGGTTTTGATCTACATCCATATCCCTAGCCCAAAACCGACCCTGGACGTGATTCTGCTACATGTTGTTTTAAGTTAAAAAAAAAACCTTGTGAGGGTCAATGGCCGCGAACAGGTTGGGCCCAGACGAATGCAGCCGAACTCGGAATAGATGAATCTCTTCTTTTTGGTCCACCAGGGTCCGTTCCCTATCAATCCATGTATGGAAATATGTGCCTTATGTAGGTACAGGGGTTTCAGAGGCTCGATGGCCTGTGGCCCCCAGATGTGGTCCATGCACCAAAATTGGGAATTGTGCCTGTAACTATCTCAGGTCCGGATACGATGGTGGTTTGAACCCACTGCCACCTCTCACAGCTGAATGAACCTGGCCGGGGTCGTTTTCCGGCGCTGAAAGCCTTCTCGCCCGCCTTCCGAAGTCCGCCTTGTCTGGGCGAAAAGTGCGCGCTATTCTCTGGGGTTGGAGTCGAGTGACTGGTCAAGGAGTCAGACAGACCAGAAGGGGGAAGGCTGCATGTATTTCAGAAGATGTTCCTAGAGACGATTGGCATATTCACCAATATCTTAAGGGTGGTTGGAAAGGGATCTGTGTACATCTCTTCCAGTCCCGTGGAATGTCCGGATGTTCTTTCAACATCTTTCAACCATTCCGACCTTTGATTTGCAGTTGGCGGGTGATCTCAAGCCGGAAGGGTCGTTGGGCCGTTTTGGGGATCAAGATTGAGGAACTCATGGGGAGCCACACTGTCAGTGAGTCAGGTTTGCCCACAGCTTCAGCTCGAAAGGTTCCTGTGAACTTCCGAGAAGAGCGATGACCAGCTATGTCGGTCCATTTTCCTGTGCTTTTGAAACCAACATTGTGAATCAGAGGGAATCATGGGTGAACAAATTCTAAGAAGTGGCCTTATTTGGCCTATAGGTCAAACAACCATTTGTCGATGTAGTATAAAATTACTAATGTACTTGTCTTTTTTCCCGAAGTCTCCATGTTGTTTGTATCATTTGGTTTTAGTTCTAATCCTGCAATTAGATGCAAGTACCGGCTAGACCAAAAGCTAGACCGAAGGTCCAAAGGTCCGGGCCTCCACACCCTGACTCCAAGTCCCTGCCACCGACGGGTAGGTCCTCACGGCCTCCCACGACCAGACAGCTCGCCTGTGGAACCTCGACGGGGAGCTGCTCGGTGGAAGGGACGTTCCGGGCGAAGCGGAGCCGGTTCCGGTGTGAGACCTCGGGAGCTGGGTGGGTGTGTTTTTGGAGCGAGAAGGATGACCTTTGTTGGATGAGTTTTGGAGTCATGTCCTCTTTTTGGGACATTCTATGGAAGATGTGGAAGGTAACAAGGTGCCGTTGGATGCAGTATGATGAATAGCGTTTGTTGGTCTTGTTAAAGACCGTTGTTTGGAGAATGATCAAGCCCAAAATGCTTTGCCAGATGAGACATGTTGAGAAGTGGCGAGGGGAGATACCACACCATCTCACAGTCTGACTAAAAGAAAGCATGTGGAAGCATAAGAGCACCAAAAGCACATCAAAGATGTACCGCAAACAGCGGCAAGCCTCTTCCTTTTCTGCACGCCAAGGGCTCTACATAGCTTGTGATTCCGAATTTCCTCCCAGCACAGACTCGTGCGATGATGTTTCTTGGTGCAATCCCAGGTCCGCAAATACCAGGACCTTCAGTTCGCGACCCTTGCAGGTCGTCTAATAGAGACCTCATTGGCAGACTATAGCCATGACTAAGAGACCTCAGCCGCAAAAGAAACTGCTGTGGACTGTCACTAAAGCGTCCGGGTTGTACCAGGTCAACGGTGGTTTGCAGCTCGAACGCCTCGTAGACCTTGCTCGCCTCGCGCCTGAGACACCTCGCGCAGAGGCTGTTGCAGGTCTTTAAGGGTCACACGGTTCGGGGGTCTCAGCGCCGTTTGGAGGACACGAGCTGCGCTATGACCAGGTTTTGCTGAGCAGGTGATGTTGCATGTTCCTTATGGGTAAATCCATGTACAGTCAATCCCCAAAATTCTGCAGTCAATCCCCAATATTGGGGATATTGGGGGATAATATGTGTTGGCATTTTTCCACCGGTTCCTTAACTAACTTCCACGTGCAGTACACTACTACCACGGAGTTGGCTACCGGAAGATCGGAGGGTTCGATCGCGGTGCGCAGAAAGGCGCCAGGGCCGCTGGAATAAAACGAGGCAAACCCTTCGGACCTGGATCTTCAAAGGTGGTTGGGGTGGGTGCTAAGGGCCTGCTAGGGGCGTCTAACTACCTGCTGAGGATGTGGGCCAGGAGACCTAGGGATCCAGAGCTCGGAAGATCCCCGTTTCACACACGCACCTACCTGCACCGAGTCATAGACGACGCGCAAAAGCCGGGACTTCAGCAAGGTTCTCCCTATTTAGTCTCATGAAGTTCGGGAGTCATTTCAGGGCCTGACAGGATGAGAATGGATGAGATGTTTGTCAAGGACAGTCTCTCAAGGACAGTCTCTCAAACATGTGGGAGGATGATCGCACTCAGCATGGCCAGACACAAACTCTTCATGTCACTTTCTATGCTCCAAGCCCTGTTGTCTTCAGACAGAGCTTTCATCGAAGCCAATGTCATTTGGTTGGAGTGGAGCATCATACCACCAGGTTGGGGGCAAGACCTACCTCCTCCTGGCCTGTCCTTGGATGGAAAAATCCTGCACAACACGAAGAGCCTCGCAGACCAAGAGCAGGAGCAGGCATTTCTCAGCGGCCTCGTGCCAGAAACAACCCACCGCGCACACGTGTTTGGATCATTGTTGAATGGGACATGTGGGAAAAAGGATGCACAAGTTGATGGTCACAAGCTCTTTCAGAAGCACAGGTCTCGACAGGTTTATCGATGTGGATTGATTGTGTGCACTTAGGCTTGGTTGGTCGAATGGTGGGCGTGGCAACTTGTGCTTTCTTTGCTTCCATGTGCCTGCTCATTGTGGCCTTCCCTCCTTGCCAAAAGCAACTAATGATTCAATCTGCGTCGCGTTCGCCTGAAAATGTCGAAAGTCAGATCGAAAGTCACGTCAACCCACAGGTGCATCTGAAAAGGGAAGCAGAGGGGAGGTGCATCTCCTAAGATTGTAACTTACAACTCGCTTTTTGTGTGAAGCAACCTATGTTTAAGATAATCCCCAGCATCCGACTTATGTTGGAAGTTGACAATGCAACGCTTGCATCTTGAATGTCTGTGCGAAGACAAGGGCATAGTGCCGCGAAACCTGAGGACCCTTGTGCGTGTGGTATTCGTCAAAAATGTTGAGGCAAGAAAATCGAGCAGCAAAAAGTTCCCTGGAGCCTATGGGGCAAAAGTGCAGTATTTAGTGTTCGTCACTGATTTTGGGGACATTACACCTCTACAGAGTATACCACCGACTCGAATATGCAGGCTTTTCTCTTTGATTATATCCGCACCGTACCTCATGACAGCCTAGAAACAGGATGCTTGGACGCAACCACTACTACCACGCAGACGGCCCCAGCTGATCTCTTCTCTACCTTCCTTGCATCCATGACATCTTTGCGCCCTACTAATAAGACTTTGGACACTCGTTGCTCTATATGGGAGTTGATCTAAAACCCTGTGTAAGGAGTTTATATACAAACAGCCTTTCAGATGTTGTTAAAACCATCCGCAAAAGATTCGCGATGAGGTTCGCGAAAGATCTTGTTTTTTCCGCGAAACAAATATCGAAGGTCATCGCTTTCATATGTGTCTCCAGACTAACGAACTGAAGCCTCAACATTTCCGTGCCCGGCGCTGGCCCCCCACTGTCACAGACTAGCAACCTGAGTAGGCACAGCCCTGAGAGTGAGGCAACAACCTGCAGCTGCTCTGACGGCTGTGCAGATGTTTGCAAATGTTACGGCTTCCCGGGAAAGCACCAGTGAAATTGTGCGAAAGATCCGCGAAAGCTTTGCGCATGTGCCGCTAAAGTCCAGGTTCCCAGCTTGAGGCCCCCCAACATTCTCCGAGCTGCATCACCCTGTGTTGGTAGCTGGCACGTTGCACCTGATTCTATTTGGCACAATTGCCGCACAGATGCTGCCAGCGTGACCCTGAGTAGCTGTGGAAAACTTTAACCTTCTGCTGGGGTCATGCTGCAAGATGTCTGTCCCTATATTTTGTGATACTATGATATGTTCCGGCTCATGTTAGCTAGACATGGTTGTAGGACCTTGCTTCGCGATGAGGCCGCGAAAGATCTGCGAAAGATATCTAGTTATTTCCGCGAAGACTGGCCATTCCAGGATGAAAGAATATTGATCAACCACCATTTATACCTTCTATGTAAGAAGGATTTCACAGCCGCCGAAGTATGAGCGTGGTAAGCATCTACCTTTTGTTTTGGAGACGTTGCTGTATGATACAGGCGTATTTGGTGGCGTTCGCGACCTGGTTAACATGGACTCAACGTTTCCAGTCAGAAAGACCTTATACGTATGTGCACATACGTGCACTCTCCAGAGCCAGGTTCTCATTGGGGAATTTTTCTGAAAAGTTTTGAGCTAGTTTCGAATTCCTGGCTTGCGCGAAAGCTGCGCTCACGCGACCGCGGCCTTGCGCGTGAGCAGGATCTCGCTTAAAGGGGTTGAGGCAACTGACACGTCATGTCTCTAGTCATCCGTCTCTGATCTTACAAAGAGCTGCAAGAGCGCTCTTGTCACTATACAACCCAGACATGACCGCGTTTTGATAGGAAGGTTGGTCGTATTTTGGATAGTTGATCCTCCAATGCAACGGTCACTCAGCTTCTATAGATGGATCTTATGACACGCGGTGCCGGTTGCATTTGCCCTCTCTTTCTGTAAGGGCGCGTATAGCCTGCTGGCCCGGAACGTTAATTGGCACAGGAATATGGAAAAGACACCATGGCCTGCCAAATTGCGTTAGCGGCTCCATCCATGCAGTAGAAAGAACTCACAGTAAGCAGCTCACTTTGGACCAACTCACCACGCTCTCCCAACATGTGTCTTGCGACCGAAGGGGGGCCCACAAGCCCTCTGGCGTTTGGTTTTTCGACCCCGCTTTTCTGCTGGAGGCACGGCGCCGCTTGATCGCCGACCGCCTTTGCGCCCACGCTTCGAACCACACCCTCGGCAGGCGAGAATGCCGAACGGCTACCTGAAGCTGCAGCACGTCGAAGGGCCTTTGGCTCAACCAGGTGGTCTTGCGAATGTCCCTGCAGCCTATAGCCCCGGCCACAATGAAACCAGCTTGTAAACCGAAGGGTGCGCCCGAGTATGATACCGCCTTGTGGGCCACAGGCGGCCACTCTACAGAAAAGATGTAGGGAAGCCACAGCCGGACAAGCACTTGAATGCTTTCTGTCTCCGGCGGGGCTTGACAGTATACTGAGCGACAAAATGGGCCAGGCAAGTAGGTGGAACAGATGCACATCGCCTGTCGCAGCCCCGTCACTGTTGCAACGGATAAGGCACCCCTACATCCCAACCTCCTCCTCCTCCTCGTCCTCCTCCTCCTCTTCTTGTCCTCCTGGTGCTTGCAGTTGTCCTGCTGTTGTCCTCTTGGCTGCGCTGGCCAACCCTGTGTACTCCTCTTGTCCTGCTGTTGTCCTCTGCATGCGTGGGGGGAGAAGGAAAACTTCCAGCAGACCAAAGCAAAGCCCAATAGAGCAAGCGCGTCATAATACATACCATATACGCCGGTTAAGCTGAGGGAACTCACCCATAACCTTTAAAGGGTTGGTTGGCTGGCTTGCTCTATGTGATTCAGGCCCGCCTTCAAGTACCATGGCTATCAAGAACGTCAACCCATATTGAAGCGGCGCGTTTGCATCCGGCTCTTCTCCATCCAGCCCTGCGTTGGCTCACCCGCTTGCGTCAGGGCAAGCGTCCTACAACGCCTAGAAAAGCGAAATCCAAGGGCCCATGCAATGCAGAACGGCTGCATCTACAAGTCGAGGACGCGCTGCAGGCTGAGGGCCCTTTCCCGATCTGGGTGGCAGGATTCCAGGCCCACGGGTGTCACGTATTGGAAAATAAGACATCGAAGCCAAACCCTTTTTACTAGACTCAGGTGGAGCGCCATTGGGCCACCTTCAATTAAGGGCCTACTTCCCGAGTGCGCAGAAGGCCCTCAAGCTCGACACTTTCAATCTTCTCTCCGATCTGGAATTAGTGCGCTTCAGTTGGAGCCATTTCAACAAGCCGTGTTACCAACATGGACGGAGAAAGATGTGATCCTGGCAATGGCAATCACCAGGTGATGCGCGACCACATGATGATGGTGCGGCCCTTGTCCTCGGACCTGTACTCGAGAACCACCACGGCCAGCTGGCAGAAGATAGGATCCGATCGGCCGGCTGGTTCCCAGGCCGCGGATGGTGGTGACTCGCTAGACATCAAGCAGATCTCACCTCCACCCGGACTGTGGCTCAGATGTTTTCTGGCGCTGGCGCACGGTGGCTTTGTCCACATTGGACTTTCTGTCTTGGCATCACCTCGTAGAATGGGTTGGGTAGAGAATGTCAGGCCGGACAGAGCTTCAACAGCGGCTTTACCACACACAAGAAGGGCAGGCGAACCAGTTGATCAATAAGATCTTAGCAAATTGGCCTGAGATACAGAAAGGAAACAAAAAGCACAAGAAAGCAATGCAAATATAGCCGTGCAGCGGGCGTTCCTTTGACACATTTGCCAGACGCAGGTGTCAGGGGTGTCAACAGCAGGGCTTCAAGGCTTTTGGTCGGGATTGCCAACATGGTGAGAAGTCTAAAGAAGACTCGGTCAACAGTTCCTGGGTTTCATGGCTTGAGTGGAAGATGAACCACAGGGTCTAGGAGCATCCCAAGGCCATCCTGTAGCCGCACTGTAGCCCAAAGAGCAAGCTGTTTTCAGCTGTTGATTTTTGGAAGCGACCCTGGACCCAAACCAAGTACTACATGTTCTTTCTTCGATCCAAAGCCCTATAGTTTGCGAGGGTTCAAGTCCACAAGGCGCACGTGTACCACGCCAGCTTCTCTTGCGACGGCTCAAAGGCCAGGGGCGACGCATGGTCACCGAGATCCACGAAGCCGAGATCCATGGAGTTTGGGTTTCACATGGGACATAGGTATGTGAACTTCCACTATGAAATGGGGAGGGTTAAGGTACCTTATAGAACGCAGGCGTGACGTCGAGCCCCCCATTTCATAGTGAAAACATGTGAAAACAGGCTTGTTAGCAGACTGTTTCAAAAGGTTTGTTCACAGTTATATGGTTATATAACTGTTATATATATACACACATATGTAACCATAACATGATATGCATAGATTAGCAATGGCTAGCTATGATTAGCCTATTTCACCAGTCTCCTCCACTGGCCAGCACTATGCCAACCATCCTCGGAAGCCCAATAAAATGATTCTCCCAGCCTCCTGAAGCCTAATCAAATTGTACACCCAAACAATTTCTTCACTGCACCCTTCGAGTCCCACCCTTTACCCCTCTCCCACCACTGGGCCAGCACTATGCCAGACCCCAGCCTCTTCCAGCCTCTATGAAATGACCCCTCCCAACCTTCCCCAGCCTCTGTGAAATGACTCTCCCAACCCCTTAAAGCGCTATAAAAATGTATACCCAAGCATTTTGTTCCATGTAGCCTTCTTTTCCCTTACCATTTAACTCGATGAGTGCCTAAATCTAGGCAGATACGTTGTCTCTAGCCAAACTTGGCATGTGGTCTGACAGCGTGTGGCGCTGCTCATCCTGAATACTTCAAACTATTCAGACGTCTATCAGCAGAGGCTAGAGACGTCTATAACATGTATCAAAAGCTAGGTTGCCCCCCTCATTTCATAGAAACCAAAAATCCTTACACGTGTCTATTTATTCACGGTCAGAGGTTGCCCTAACCAAATCATTTCTATGAAATGGGGTAGGACCCCCCCAGAATTCACACCACGATCATGGGATCAAGAACAGCACCCTGGTGGAAACCTGGTGTTTTGAAGAGATTCCTTTGCAAAGGTTTAAGTGGAGGAGCTTTTGACTCACAGCCACATATTTACTGATCAGATGATGATGATGATGATGATGATGATGATGATGATGATGATGATCATGATCATGATCATGATCATGATGATGATAATATTTCTCATCCCCGGACAATCACCTTGTGGAAGACGATCCTCCTCTACAACACAGTGGTTTTGAGAGTGTTAATGCGCAAGGGGTGTAAATATTCCACCTGGACTCAACTTCAAGTACCTTTGAAAATACACCTTAATTGAAAAACAGGTATACTTGCACTCATCGTCCAAGGTGCTTTGGGACTCCATGCATGGACACGGAGTGTTTTGGGGTTGTGCATTTGGGCACTGTCTCCGTTGTTCTTCGCCAGGTCGTCACAGCCTCCGCAGACGACACCGCGAGGATTTTCGCGACGTCGAGTGGCGAGTGCCTGCAGCCAGGGGAGCCCAGCGGTGCCCAGCTGGAGACTCAAAATACCTTGGAAAACGGGCGCGGTACAAGTTTCTATATCCCTGCTTTTATAGGGACATCTCCAGTTTTCTAAGGTACTTGAAGTCGGGTCCAGGTGGCGGTCGGGATGTTTGGGGTGTTTTTCCTCCCTACAGCGGCGGTCGGGTGGTTGGTGTCACGAGCGTCTCTGAGTCTAGCTTCAGAAACATCGTGTATAGTACAGTTGTTGGATGGCAGTGGAACCCATGTTCCAGGGACTTGGGGGTCCGGAAATATGGTCATTGATGAGTCATGGGTCATTAATTGTATCATTGGATCCGTTTTCAAGCAACCCAACTTTCTTGAGAGTCATATGGCTGTGGGTCATGGCACCTGGAGCACGGATTTCACCCTGGTAGCTTGACCTGTAGTCTATTCAGTTCCAATGAGTGTTGGAGTGAGAAAGTTCTTGGAGGATCTCTGGTCCTTGAATCTGAGATTCGTTTGCTTCTTAGGGTCCACGGCAAGTTGCGGAGACTAGCCATATGGCTGTGAGACAAGACCTGGCGCCACAGCACCATGTAGGTTAACCTTCCAGGTCTAGTCTAGTCACTCTAAGTCGGTCCGGGGTCATCCAATTTGGACCCACTTCCCATCAGTGGACTTCAGACATCTTCAGACTCTTAAAGATTCGAAACGAAAGAGTTTGGAATCCACTTTTGAGAAAAGAACGTTCAGTCTTGGTGGGGGCAAGAAAGGACATGAACGCAGTGAACCGCACGGGGATTTGCCTCAGCAGGGGACAATTGTCCCCTTTTGTAATTTGGTGAGCGGATTGTTGATTGTCCTTAACATGGCTCTGGCAATGGCATGGCTTTTGGGACAGTTGGGACAAGACAAATCCCTATACCAGATATCACTCGAGTCGAAACTTGAAGTTCTCTATGTTGCCGACACGTCGGATTTGAGAAACACATGTGTTTGTATGTCTTTGGCCGTGTCACAGGGCGTGTGCCATTGCCATTTCCAAAAAAGAGGCATTTGCCAGCAGTTCCAGGTTGGAATGGTTTGGGTCGTTCCATTCAGGGGCCGTGGATGTTCTGGGTACCCCCTATCAGACCTATCCTCCAACAGGCATACCTCCGATCGTCTTAGTTCCCGCTCCACACCTTCTCAGAAGGTACTTGGAGCCCTAGGGTTCTGCTTTTGTATTTGTGTTTGAACGAAGACCTGTCCCACTCTCCGATACGGTTCCGTACCCATGATCCAATGATCGGACTCAAAACCATTCCGGACTGCTATCGTTTCACTTCCACAGGGAACTTCCACAGGTTCACCACCACGACCATCCAGCGCATTGATTCACCGCCCCTGACCATCCAGCGCTCTGATTGCACGAACCAAAACGCCACGTTGAGGACGCTGGCGGGTCATGCAAGTGCTGTGTACAAGGCGGTCTTCTCGCCCGATGACGCTCAGGCTGCGTGAGCAGGGAAGGGGCGAGCTCGCGGTTGAAACCACTCACCAGAGGGGCGTGGAAGTTTGGGCACCACCCCGTGGGTTCGTCGTTTTCCTTCTGCAAGAAGATTTCGACCGTCGACGGCAAGGTTGTTCTTGTTGTTGTTGTTGTTGGTGGTGGTGGTGGTTTCTTTTTTTCAGCACGGGGTCGATGTATAAAGAAAATTGTAAGGGCTTTGAGTGAAGTGCCCTGACCGTGCGACGACTGCAGCTGTAGCCACACAGGCAAGCGAAATTGCTACCCACGGGTATACAGGACCTAGTTCTCAGTACTCGGCAGTTGATGTTTACACGCCTCTTTCAGAGGGAATTAATGGGAAGTCGAAGTACTGTCACAGAACCTTTGAGGAAAACAAGAACCAACAATTCAGGACTGGTGACCAATTCAGTTGGTGACCATTCAATGAACGGGAAGACGGGACCAAGTACCTTGCATCATGGAGGACCAGCTGTTTTCCACCACGGAGCAGCGCGTGGCATCCAGAGCCTTATAGAGGTTGTCCAAGAACCACCCGCTGTGGGTGCAGGTTTTTGCACTTGGAAGAGCACAGGGAATAGGAATGGCATGGAATATATATTTACAGGTATTATGTTTGTTTGGTTGGTTGATGTTGGTTAGTTGTGTGTTTGTTGTTGTTCAACTTTTTCAAGCAAATCCAACGTGTTGCACCGAGATGGGCCTTCACAATCTTTAAGAACCGCATTTGCCGCCTACTAACTACAACTAGTTGTAATACATGATAATACTGAAATACTAACACTAATACTTTAAGTTTAGTTCACATACTAATACTAATACTAACAACAACAACAACTACTACTACTACTACTACTACTACTACTACTACTACTGCTCCTGCTCCTGCTCCTGCTACTACTGCTACTACTGTTACTACTGCTACTACTGCTACGACTGCTACTACTGCTACTACTATTTTTTGCAACCCTTTCAACCACCCCAATGGATCGGGAGTCGTGAGTCATGTATGCTTGTCCCATGGGTTCTTAGATCTGATCTCCCCGTTTTTTGGGAGCCTGGCCCAAGAAAAACGTCACCCATCTCCATCCGCTCCATCCGACGCCTTTTACCGGTTCCGCGGCGCCGTCCGCAGCCGCGGGCCGGGCCACAGGTGCTCACGGCCGCTGCGGACACCTTTGCCGGGCTCTTCGATGTGCAGAGTGGCCCCTTGGCGTTAAAGGTTGTGAGTGTTCCATCTCCGTAAGGATCCACATGCCTTGATGGATTGGCGCAATGTGCATGGGTCCAGTCGTACCTCCGAGAAGGTGACTCATTATAGGGCTTAAGAACCGCAGAAAACACAGATTACTCTGACTCTGCAGGCAAAGGCCTTTGTGCTCTCACCGAAAAGTAAAAGTGACATTGTGTGAAGACTGCCTTGGTGTAGCATCTTTGCCGCGGCCTCCCCCATGGCACTCAGTTTACCGGTCAGTCACGATCTGTCAGAGCCACCGCCACATCGGAGCCAATCGAGTTTGGATACTTTGATCGGAGGCGACGAAGGGCGCGTCGCTGGGACGCGAGATGGTCAAAACCGCAATCCAACCGCACTGAGCAGAACTACTGACTGGTGCTTAGTATATCTTAGTATAGGGAATGAGGGTGAGGGATTCCAAAGGAGTCTCTCTTGGGGGCTCATTCCCTCATTCTCTACTAAGCACCAGTCAGACTAGCACCTAGAACCTACCCCGTCTCGTTTCTCAAGTGATCTGCATGTGTCCGTGTCCGTTCTGGGGGGGGGGTCGCTACCGCCAGCATTCTTTGGGAGAAGATGGACAGGAGGATCATGAAAACTCCCAAGATGGTTTTGATGGTTTGCATAATGTAGTGCGGGTGATAGGGACCCTGGCTAGAACGGACACGGACAGTTCTTCACTCAAATCTTCAAGCGCCCCAGCGCGTTCAATAGCAGAAAGCATATCATGTCCTATACAAAGGACGTCATTTCCTCTTTCCGTGCTTTGATTTTGTGTGTGCGCAGCTTGGAACCCACAAACCCTGAGCGATGAATTGGTGCTGAGCGATGAGTTGCGTGTCGGCCCAGGCGAGTTCCTGAAGTACTTTGCCGAGCATCGGCTTGCGGTGTCTTGCCGAAACACCGTGGAATACACTGCCAGCCCGAGGAGTGGAGTGGGATTCATCCGGAGTGGAATGGGGGGGAGTCCATGCTTTCCAAACCATGAGAAGTTGCAGTTTTCGCGGGGGTCTGTGAACCACCCTTTGGGTGATGCTGGATGTTTAGTCTTGTTAGCTTGGTTCGTGTTTTTCAATCACTAAGAGTGCAAAAGGTACCATGATCATCCATTATCCACATGCCTGTGCCTCGGAACATGACACCTCCAAAATCCACAGGTTTGAACCATGTTTTAACCATTTATCATCCATTTATCAACCCTAGGGATCCAAGTACCTTCTCAGAAGGTGATTGGAGACACTGTTATGTAGGTTTGGAGGGTCCCCGTACCTTCTGAGAAGGTACTTGGATCCCTAGGGCAAGAGACCCATGTTTTTGTTGGGGCACTCCGGTGAATCTCTCCGAGGAAACCATCACTCGAGTCACTCGAGTTACTCCATGCATTGAACCACCTACAGCAGAGGGAGGCTGTTTGAGGCGGGCGTCTATGACTAGCCCCGAAAAAGAGGTTAAGGATGCCCAGCGGAATCAGGCAAACCACTATAAGGAACCAGGGATTCTAAGTCTATGGTTTTAGTCGAACTGGAACCACTGGTTATCAGCTATATATCGTGGTTTGCCTGGATCCCCAATTTTTTTTTTTTTTTTTCGGGGTGTTGGACCGAAAATGGGAGCATGACCCGAACAGCTATCAATGAGGGGTCGACGTATCCGTCCAACAGTCCGTTTGTAGGGTCGACTCCAAGGACTGCAGGGTGTGTTCATGAACCCGCAGTACGCACCACAGGAATCCAGCCTATGTTAAAGCCTGACAGGTTCCACCGGCCGCCCGAAGGGCCCTGGGTCTGAAGGTCTCCCCCAACAGTGATCGGTCTGGAAGCGCTGGCAAGCAACGTGCTGGCCGCCCCGCGGGCCGCGGGATTTCTGAGGTACACATTGCAGACTTCTCAGGCGATGGCAGCAAGGTGCTTGAAAGAATGGATCTGGGTAGGAGGGCAGCCATCTGAGAAAATGGCCCACTTGTGAAGCTCATCTTCTGGAAAAGGTGGCAAGAGCAAGAGAGATTTTTTAAGTGACCTGAACTAGGTCACCTGAGGTACCCAACTCGGATAGTCTACACTCTTTACGGTCCTTCAATCTCTGTTGGGAGCTATCTTTCTTCGACCACCAACCCGTTTCTCCGGTGCCATGAAGCGGCTGAGTTTAGAAGGCACTTGGAGCCCTGGGGCCTGTCAAATCCCTCTTTGAGATTCCAGGTACTTGCATGGATGGGTCATGTATGGTGTTCATGTACAACCAGGTATGGAGTAGACAAAAAAGGAACTAATCCAAAACATGACCGGATTCATTGTTTTCTTTTGATTGTCCCAGGTTCTATCTACTGCAGGAGAGAGACATGGGGTGAAACCACCACCCCTAATCCACTAGCAAAGCACCCTGGTCGATGCATCTGGCACGCCAGGGGAAGCAGTCCTTGAAGCAGTCCATGAACAACCAAAGAGCATCTCTGCAGGCAAGCTTTGCATTCGATGTGTCACCAAGCACTGTTGTATCACTTGACATGCAAGTCATAGGAATCTTAATGAATGTAGCCATCACATGATCCAGTCATTGACGTTTCACTTCACCGGACATGTTTGGCTCAAGATTGTGGGAAAAAGGGGCGGCTGCTGTGTTCTTTTGGTTATCAGCCGTATCGCTTTGCGATCGGTTGTTGGCCGTCGTTGCAGCCATCGCATCTTCCTCTGGTTCACGTCGTCCGACTGAACCCGCTGGTCCGCCCCCGCCTGAAGGGGGTTATTCCGATCCGGAGCATCCCGAGTACGAGGAGCTCCACAAACTTCTGAGGTTCCCTCGCTCGGGAAAGAGCGGCAGAGCACAGAAGAGGGCGTTCATTCGCCAGGGCGTGGCTGAGGGGCATTTTGCGTTGACACATCCGCATTTGCTGAACGGTGTTACGTCTTTTAACTTTTGCGCACAGAGTCGGGTGACGATTGTTGAGGAGGTTCTTCAAACGTATAGAGCTCGATTCGAGGAGGCGCATAGGTTAGCTGCTTCGGCACTGCCACCTAGGCCTGAGCCCGCTGTTCCGGTACCGCCTGCGGTGATTGGCCTTACGCCAAAGGCATTTGCAAAGGCACCGCCGCGGAGGCCAGAGCCAGTTCAAGTCTCGATTGTTCTGCCGGACACGGTACATTTCCTTACCTTTGAGGCAGCGGAGAGTCGCTATACTCGTTGGGAGTCACAGGAAGTGCATTTGGGAGCAGTTGCAGACATTGGCCAGGTTAAGGTCCTTTTTGTTGATCACCATCAGGTTCTTGACAGGGATCACAGCGATACTTGCAGACAGACAGGTCGCGTGGGAGTTGAGAACATTGAGGCGGTCGAGAAGTTCAGACAGTTTGCATGGGATCACGAGCGTATTCCATTTGTTTTCGTTCTTTCTTTCATTGGGAGTTCGGGGCGCTATCAAGCGTGCAAGGACATTTGGAGCAACAGCGAAGGGATTCATCACTTGTTTGACGGGATCATTTGTACGTTCGAGCCGGACGGTCCGACAGGGAAGGCTGCAGTTATCTCGAGATTTGCCGAACGGTTGGGGGATCACTTGTCTTGTTGTTTGATCGACGACAACGCTGATATCCTATCTGAGTTGGAAGCCACTTTGGCCATCGACAGGGCAACAGGGATTCACATTAAGCTTTCACGGAAGAGGAGCTTGAACAGCGGATCTGCGTATCCATACGCCAATTGGTTGAGCGACGGCTGGACGAAGGAGGCAGTTGAGAATTTCATTGCAGCCGAGTAGACGTCGTTTGATCTTTGAAAAGAAGCGATGGAGGGATCAGGAGGAAGTGCGCATGGTTCACCGGAGAGTGAACAGATTGTCATGTTTGGGGAAGCCATTGCAACTCCTATCCAAGATACGAGTTTGTCATCCCTGACAGAAACATCTCACTCATCGATGGTTCAAAGTAATCAAGGAAACCCAACAGCAAGGACGGGTGTTGAATACCAACAACCGACCATCGGTCATATTGATGCAAGACAGCTTGTATTCG
>CAXIVM010000888.1:0-30000 GCA_964035705.1 Porites rus
AAAGTTTGGAGGTTGGTGGTCCATTTCCACTGCCACAGAAACAAATGAAGATCCGGCGAACCATACTTCACGAAGTTTAGGGGATTCACATCTCACAGCGTTTTCGAACAGAGTACTACCACGAAAGCACGAAAGCGCAAAAATACACGAAATGAAAATCTGCAAAAATTGAAAAAAGAAACTCGACAACACCATGCTGTCTAGTTTCATTCTCTCGTGTTTTGATACTTTTCTTGTCGTTCTACTTTTCTCTTAACTTGTTGCGTGCGCGAGAGGCCAAAGACATCCAAAAAATTTAGGAACATCTGCGAAAACGGGGTGTTCTAGTTTTCTGTTTTGCACGACACAGTTTTGGTATCCTTAGCATTGTCACGAGGTGCATCGACGATGTAGCCAGCTGAAACGAAAAACATATCACGCTCACGCTCCGACATTTTTTGGAAGACCATCCAATAGCGATGGCCTCCACCTAATAGCAATGGCCTCCAACCTAATAGCGACGGCCTCGCACCTAAAAGCGAGGGCCTCCAACCTAACAGCGATGGTGGCCTAGCCAAGCATCCAAGTAGACAAACCGCCACAAAAGCTCCATCTGCAGAGGCAAAGCAATTCCTGTCGTACATGCATTTCGCACAGAAGTTGACACTCACGTGGCCGTCACCATCTAGCCACCGACTGCTAGTTCACAATATATTGCTCTGGTATGCCGACAATCTGTTGTTACATGGCCATACAGCCATACAGATTCAAAATTCCAGCAGCTGGCACTGCGGTCTGAATTTCTGCCTGCCATTCCCCTATTCTCTTCAGTGTCCCAAGATGTTCGTTTACCCGCCTGGGTGAGGCTTCAGCCTCTCTCCAGTAATGGATCCTAAGGTCATAAAGTAAAGGCACGAGCCGAACGAGATGTCCAAAGCAATTGCATAAGCTTCCAGGCGTGTCCAGTCAGAGAAACCTCTTGGGGACCGACACTTGCACCATCTTTTGCCGTTCTGCTTCGAGGTCCTGAGGAAGGTGCAACAGTCGCATCGCAGCACACCGTCGCCTTTCCTCCCACATAACGATAAAAGAGCGAATATAAAGTTGCTCTCCCAAGTAGAATTTGTCGCACATTAGTTTCTATTATATACTAATAAGGATCCTAAAACAGGAGAAGAAAGCAGCAAGATGGCTCCTCCGAAGGCTGCTCACCTCCGCCAAGGATGAGATCCTGAACACAAGAATCAGCACCGCTTCCCCGCTCCGCACCACTACTCCGCTCCGCCTCAGCAGCTTTCAATCGCTCGAGATCAGCGCCGGCGTCCTCGTTGACTCTCGGTGTTTGCAAAGAAGATAGGTGTTTGGAAGACAGGCCGACCTGCCGCTCCAATACTCCCAAGAGATATGGTGCTAAAGGGTTCGACCTGGCGCCACGAGGACGATCCACATTCAAAAAAAACATTGTTCCACCAACTGGAAACCGCGGACCGAGAAACCGCCAACCAAACATCTCGCAGCATTCCCAATGTCATTCAACCACTCAGCTTTTGACTTGGAGCTGATCCGGCGAGACTCACGAAGCACCTCCACTGAGCAGTAAGTGGTTTAAAAAGCTAAAGCCGGCCGGCCAGTGCACCCTCCAACTAAATGATGGGAAAAAAGTCGCTGACTACTACGAACATGTGCAAACATCATATCGCAAATCCGGCAGCTTTGCAGTTGTCACACTCAGTCAAGTCACGGGATACTTATTCAATATCATAAACATGTTGATATGTCTTGAAATGCAAGACCCCACAAATACAATATACTGGTCTTTAGTCCATGTTCCCTACTTCAAGCTTTGGAGGGTTTTCTCCCAGAGACACACCCATAGTGTGGAGCACGATGTACTGAGCTACTGTAACCTAACCACCGAAAGCCAGAAGATTCATCCCTGCCTCCTTTGCCTCATGGCGACGGTTCCAATGGATCAGGAAGTACCCAAAGCGCCCGAGAGCATGGGCGGCCAAAACCTTCCTCCGGGTTTGGAGCGCTAAGCGGCTAGCCTGGCGCATGTAATGAATGGATTTCCGGTTCTTCTTCCAGATCTTACATATCTCTCATCTAACAAACGACAAGGGGCTTCTTCAACAAACAGAAAGAGAGCATAAGCAGCATCAGGAGCTTGGAGGTTCGTCTGCCTCCCGATACCGCCACTCCGCCGCAGTGGCATGATTACGTTCGGCCAACCATTTTGCATGGTAGTAGAGGCGCAAAGCCTTGGAGGCAAAAGAAGCCACACTCCGCTCAGATGTGGAGACTTAGACCTGCTAAATGAACACTGAGGATCATGCGCGCTCTGCTAGCTTTTTCCGTTTCTCTTCTTGAGGGGCTGCTTGAATGGACACATCCAAAAGCTCCTGGCAAGAACTCTTCGTTTGTTGGGTTGTTCAGTAGGCTTGGCTGCTTGCCCAAAATGGGAGCACGAAGCTTCTTGTTACTTCAGTCCTCCGACCGCAACATTTCTTGCGGCACACCGGCTCTGGATCCCTTGCGGTCAAGAGCCTCAAGTCGTTCAAAGGCACAATGCTCCAATGCCCAAACGAAGCAGCCTATCGTACTGTAAACAAGGAAGGATAACCATCAACTAGCGAAAGCACTCGTTCATCTGAAGCCGATCAGAGAAGAGTCAAGAAGAAACACCTATTCATCCTTTTGGGTGTCAGCTAGTCAACCTCATCTCAAAAGTCTTGACTATCTGAGCGACCCTGGCCCAGGGTCCAGCACCCGACTCACTGGCAAAGCAAGCCCGTTTGCTATAGTACAGACCTCCAAACGGCGAACGACGTGTCGCGTCGAGTTCGACGTTACTCCAAGACCGTCTGAGGAGCTGACCCCAGGCAAACTGTGCCTTCCAGGAGACATTTGGCGATGACTCAGGTGGAGCACATGGAGAAACTCCCGTTGGAATCCTTGGAATCCTTGGAATCCTCAAAATTGAAGAAAGAAGAATTGTCTAGATTCTGTTACAGTAGGATTCCAGATTCTTGGCATACTCAAACCACCAGCTTTCCTGCCTCCCACCCCATGGATTCTGGCACATCCGGCGGCTCTGGTTTAGTGCTGCTGTCGTGCGAGGCAGATGGCCTTCAACATGCTGTCGGCGGTGTTCACTAAGAAGTGTCAAATTGTTCATAGCATAGTTTCACAAACAAAACGAAACTGAGGTCATGGCTCTATGGCTGCAGGACCTGACCAAATGATAACTGAAATGAACATCGAAACAAAAGGGCACATGAGATTGATGCAACACAAGGATTGGATGTGCAAGCAAGACTAAGGCAATCAGGTCCGAGGTGATGGAATTTTCTCATGACTCCATCAGCTGCTTGAGCTTCGCTGATTTCAACGGCTAAAGAGACCGGCCTGGTGCAGTCTGGGGGACATCAGATCCCGCCTCAACACGCTGCCTCAGTTGACCATGTCACATGTCCATTCTTTCAAGAGTTGGCCCACTCTTCTGGCATAACTGCCAACCTTTACCAAAGTCGCCAACCTTTACCTGCATAATCTTGTGTCATGATTCATGATCATCTTCAAGACTACCAGTAGGCTAGCAAGCTTAGTGGCAAATCTTCTCCGACAACAGACCAAGTGCCGAGCTGTGCCACTGGGACTTTAGCACCAGGAACAGCTTGTGTCCAGGCCTTGAAACAACAGAACTTCACCATGTGTTCACAATACAGAAACGTTCACCTCACAAGGCATTAGAAAATGTGTCAAGATTGTCCAGCAGAACATGCTCTGTCACTCTCTTAGCATCCTCACATCTGCTCCACCATCTACCTGAGGCCCTGAGTCACGAAAATGGATGTAGCAGAGTGGAGCATCGACACTCCACAGGACACAGCCATGGTCTGTGGGCTCAAGCCGATGAGCTTCCACCAAGCAAGGCTCCTCTCACTAAAGAACCCAAGCAACCCTAAACAATGGCGAGTACTTCCACTTGAAAAGTGACGGGTCCTAGAAAATTGGAACATGTCCATGCACAATGTCAGCGTTTACATAATGCTCCACTGCTGTTCGTCATGCTGACTGGTTCTTGAATAGAATATGCGTCAAAGGTCCTCCAGCAGCCCTTACTGCTGCATTGCCCATGCCAACCTTTGCCCGAAAGCCATGGTGGGGTAGCAAAAAGGTTCGGGAGCTACAGAGATTGATTTGGCACAGAAAAACTAAACCCAAAATAACATTGTCAAAAAAAGACACTTTTTCAGCTCTTTCTCTCTCAGCATCAATCACCGCATGTCTGCTTCGCCGACCACTTGTCGATCAGCCCTTCTCTTTCTCATTCTGCTCTTAGTATGGAGCACCTGGTCCTCTTTGAAGGGCGAGCGGCGAGCGATTTAGAAAATGTCTCAATCAGGCCAAGACTGCGAGGACTTCCTTTTGTGGTCATGATCTTGAATCGACGAGAAGCCATCGCGGTCTGTTCCTGTTTGCAAGCAGGCACTTGGCGAACATCTTCAGGCGCTTGATCACAGAGTCCACGTCATGTCCAACAATCACGAAACACTCCGGTGCAACGTCTACCCAGGAGAGCTATTGGCCTGTGGATACCCTGCAGCAGCACTATCCAGTTTATCAGGTTCTGCTTGTAAAGCAATCACAGACTTGATCTCCTTCGAAACCTCTATGAGTTGTTGCTCGAGGTGTTCTTTTGAATGCTGGGATTTCTCTTCATCCTCAAGCGCACTGACCTCAAAGCCACATCGGGTCTGGTCATCAAGGTCTTTCCACCTCCTGGCACAGGCCTCACGGAAGTGTGCAGGAGCATTGTCCCTGTAACCTTGGAAGAGTGCTTTTGACACGCTCTCCGTCCGAGACTCGAGCGCCTCTCGGACCAAATAGTCCTGCTGTGCTTCAGAGAAGCTCTGCCGCCAGAAAACGATGGCGGGTCTCGGCGCGGGCACATGCGCCAGGCGTAAGCGGAGCTCTACAAGGTTTTTCTCCAAGATCTTTTTCCGCTCCGACAGAGCCAAAGACCGGAGCTCAAACGGAGCTTCAGAAAACCTGGAAAGTATCTTTTCGTCTTTGGCCACAAATGTGGCCAAAGCTTTCCAAAGCTCTGAGCAAGACAGCTGTTGCGCCAATGTGATGGCTTCTGGAAGCAGCTCTGCTGTCAAGAGCTTGGAGACACGTTGAGAGCATTTCTGCAGGAGGCCCCTGATCTCGAAGCAGTCAGCCGCCTTTAACAATTCCATGCTGGCCAACAAGTCCAGGTCTCGCAAGGTATCTGCATAGCCCCACTCAAGCAAGTGGTCTAAAACCTCGGGCGACTCATGAAGATGCACATGGCGTTTCCCGGAGCGCAGCTGACCCTCTTGCATCTCTGAGGAGAGCCTTGGAACAGGATGACACTTGGTCAATCTTCATGGCAAAAGATACCAAATAAATAGTATTAATGTGTACATATTACATAAAATAAAACATGTTTATATGTCAAATAATATATGTATATGTATATTCTCATATTTATACTTTTTATTATACTATATATAGTTCAGTGTACATACTTAATCCACTCGCATCTGGGTCACATCTGCTTGAAAACGTTGGAACGTGCTGCAAGAATGACACAGTTGGCCTCCCTCTGGTGACCTGTGAGGCTTGGCCACAGCTGTCCAAGTCGGCAAGCCCAATGATCCATGCCAAGTCGAACAAGGAACCAAAATTGAACATCAGAGAAGAACATGCTATCCACACTCCTACACAGCCTACATGCCTTCCTCCAGAGATACATCCATCAAACATATCAAGGCACGATATTGATATGAAAGCCTTTAGCCCTGCGGCCTCCTTGTGCCGTCAACAAGAGATCTGTGAAGGCATTCTCAGAGCCCATTCGTGAGAGATCTGCCAAAAGAGAGCCCGCCATGGCAAGGTCACCTCCCAGCTGTCTGATTCCTCCCAACCCAAAAATCCTAAGATATGCTGGTGAAGCTGGACCCTACAATCTGATCAATATCATAGTTCCTGAGCCCAAGGCAGTTAGGCCATTAAACAACGCTGTAACAGGTGGTGCACGCTTCAATTAAACACTACAAAAATCAGAAGCGCAAACCCAGCACGAGTGAGGCTCTGACCCAGCACAGAATCAGCTTCATTTGGCGAAGCATCCTGCTTTCTGGCATTCGGACAATTCTTCCGAGTGAAGTCACTAAACCCAGGTCTCTTCTTTGCCATATCCACTTTTTGGAGCACAAGAGCCGTTCGCATTGGTACACTCTAGAGATCCGGTGACCGGGTCAAACAGAGTGTGCAACTCAGCTCCCAGCTGAGGTCAATGGACCTGGACAGGCGGGTGGCTGACAGGGCCGACGGCCGTCAGTTGCATAGTTGCGCAGTTGGACTCAAACAAGACTTTAAGAAAAAGGACTTTAAGAAACCTAATGGCAACGGCCTCCATCCTAATAGCGATGGGCTCCAACCTACTAGCGAAGGCCTCCAACCTAAGAGCAATGGACGCTCTGGAGACACTCTGGTACTTTTGCTGTGCCGGCGGAGGGGTCTTGGAAGCTATTCTTCCTCACCCCGATTCAAATGTCAAAGCACTCGCAAAGAATCTGTCAGGCATTCAAAAAGGATCGCAGCCACATACATGTGAACTGTGCCCCCAAACAGGATGACCCTGGCTCCGTACGCGCGTGACAGCTATCACTCTGCCACCACTTCTTCTAGCCACTTTAGGCCATCCTCTGTCTCTCCGCGGGGGTGGTATTCACAGCCAATATGTCCCTGATAGCCCTGGCGAAGCAGGGCAAACAACAATGATACATTAGGCAGTGACTCTGAAGGGTATTTACAGTAAAAGCCTTCATTCTGGTGATTGTGAGTCCATCAGGAAAGGATCCCTTGAACCTGCAGGAAAGCCTATTCAAGTAGTACATACAGTATACAACCATAAACTTACGAGCTTCCACAGAAAACGCTGCAGAAAAACTCCTTGGTATATGGGTATATCATATCTGATCAGTCGACGCGAAGAAAACTTCGAGAGTAACCGACTGTGTCAGAGCCGAGCTGACCAGTTCATTTCGTAGAAGATCAAAGAGATACCTGAAGTTGACTTCTTGCCTGGCGATCAAAGTCTACAAGAGCCTTTTTTGTGGCCTATCGCACAGAATCGATTGTGGAAAGAATGCGTTCTTGGGAAAATGGAAGCTTCTGCTCTGACCAACTCTGGGTTCTACGTGACAGACTTCGACTCTATCAAAGAGGCAGAACAGGCAGAATAGCCAGAGTGTTTAACTCAAGCTATAAAACCTTTCTTGTTTGAAGAGAATCATGATTGACAAACTCATTGAAACAAAGTCAAACTAGCCTCACCTTGCATCAGGCTCTCCTCGGTCAGGCACACCAGCCACCTGCACATGTCCAATGTGATCCTGGGCGCGTGGATGTCTGTGCAGACCGTGAGGTTGCCATGGACACTGAGATGTGGTCCATCCCCCAAGGGACAAACAAGATCTGGAGAGCTGGGTCGCAGAGCTGCGGAGAGGGTGGAGAGAGAACTCTCAAAACAAGTCGTCTTCATGTGCACCTTCGAATCATGGAGCAATGGATCTCTTTGTGCTTATTTTTTTGGGGGGTCCTGCCATTGTGCTATCAATTTTCTGCAAAAGGATGGTGCTAGTCAGTCGTTTCGAGCCACTTAGAGCCCAGTGGCGGAGTACTTCCTCATATTCGTACTCAGATCTCCTGAGCTGAGGCCAAATGCTTCCCTGACAAGTTTCAATGGTTGTTGCTACAGTTGTTCTCTGTTTCGTGGACTTCCCCTCACACATCTATTCTTGAAGTCAAGAGGCCATGTAGAATCTGGCAGTGAAAGACATCAAAGAGCAGCTTTAAAGGCTTGTCTGACTGTCCAGCAATATCCGCAATGATGTCTGCAGCTTCCGCAAATGATGCCAGATGGTAACCTGGCCTCAGTACCCAGATGTACGCGGGACAATCACCTCAAAAAGAAAGCTATTGCATCCAGCAAAGTCACATGCTTCTTTGGTTGATGGGTTCGATCAAAACCTGACTGGGCACACAAAACGGCTGGGAAGACCATCATACCGAATCAGACCATCGCTCCAGCCGGACTTTTCTTGTGAATGGAGAAGCTATAAGAAAGAAGAGAAAACTCATCCAACGGCTATCTTTGAACAAGAGAGCTCAGCCTCCACATCCGGGCCCAAGAATTCCACCGCTTTTCGAAGATTGGATCGGTAGAGCTCTGCAGAGCCATTCAGGCCCGCTAGACAATGAACTCGAGGGCACTTCAGCCTCCCAAAAGTCGGCAAAGCCCAAAAGTCGAACCAGTTCTCAACCTCCTTTGAGGCAGTGCCACCAGAGTTGAACCAGCTGATTTCATGCGTTTCACCATTGTTGAACACAAGATCTAAACAAAAAAAAGATCGAACGTTCGGCGATCCCACACAGGTACGGCTGCAGTACATGTCGTCCCTTTGTGCCTCTGTGCATATTCGGCCCCTTGCTGGAGCGAGGCCAAGAACTCCTTGGGACGGTCCAGGGAAGCCAAGCCACGGTCTCCTTGGCGCCAGTCACCAGCCTTGGAAAGGAGCTCTTCCCATCCGAAGGAGTCCGACTTGGAAAGTGAAAAAACAACCTGCTGTCGAAGTGTCTTGTGACAGTTGGCAGTACTAGGTGCAACTTGGATCCAACCGAGCTCAAGCCCTTTGGCATCTCGAAAGGGTGTAAGGTGCCAAGGCCATGACTGGTAGGTTGAAAAGAACGCATTCCAAACCCTCAGCATCCAAACAGCTCCTGACCTCGCAGCGTATCAAGTGCTTCTGAAGAATGCTGAGCTGCCTTTGTTTAACTTAGTTTCCAATTATTCCACTCAACAAACCTTTTTTCTCATAGAGGTGTCACCACAGCTATGAGGAGGTCATTGCGTTCATACAAAAAAAACATGCTGAAAATTATTAGAACATCCCATCCTCGTCTGGTGGATGCGCAAAAAGCTCGTTGCTGGAGATCTCAACGGCATTGAAGCCCGCTCGTCGCGCACGAGCAAAGCGCTGCAAGAATGGCACCTCCTCGATCGAACATGTGGGGACTCTCTTCGTTCGTTACCAGCCTCTTGACATATCCTTTACACGAATTCTTACACTACCCTGCACAACTCACACTGTTCGAATGTGTTCGATCGTTTCCCAAGCCAGAGGTTTGCCTATTTGTTGGTTTTTTTGTGGCTTTGAGAAGGAAATTGGGAATGCCTTTTGGTAGGGTCACCACAGCTGGAGATGTCCACACAGAACTGGAGTCCTGGAAGAGCATGGCAAGGTTGGCAGAAAAGCCAGGAAAGCGGACCGCCATTGCTGGTCCCTCGAAGCAGTGTGCTACTGTTCAAGCCCTTGGTGTGAGGTAGTGCCTTCGTGGATTTGCATCAGCTGTGTCTCCTGTCAGTCTAAGATGTATAGTACCGTCAAACGGATACCAAATTCAATGCAACGCCGGAGGTTGATTTCCGGAATGCTCAAACACAGCTGTATCGGCCTTCACTTTGCGCAAGCGAAATTACATTGTCTACACTGCTGCACATCTTTCTCAAGTAAATGTTCAAATCAGGTCTTTTGCTCCCTTCACTCGCTCCGACACATTCTCTCATAGGTCCACTAGTACATGTTGTTATCCACCCCGAATCCTTGTGCAACCAGCCCAAAAATCTGGAAGACGGGCCTTGTAAGGTGAAAACTTGGCTTGCAGCGCCTCAAGACAAATAAACTCCGCACAGATCAACGCTCTCCCTGGGGATCTTGCCACGTACTTTGAGCAAGAAAGTGGAAGGTGACTGGTGACAAGATACATCTTTTTCTCCAAAACTATTGTCATCTCTGCATACTTCAACTTACACCATTGCAGTATGAATAACATGACGCATCTCGCAAGCCTAAACACCGAACACCTCTGGCCTCTGGCCGCTGGTACTCGGACAAAGAGGGCTGCTCAAGCTGGTAACTGAGGATACCTGGCTATCTGTGACATATTACTTCATTAACTTTAATCCATGACAATTCCGGCTGCTTTGGTTCACCTGTATAAACCCAGGGGGCACGTGAATTGTCGCTCTCGGACAGGACCTCCAAACCAGCAAGAAAACATCAATCCGCCATGACATAAGTTTAAAATACACCATGTTGTTTGGGACATAACACCATGACGAACACCTGAACTGCAAGCGTTGGTCAACTAAGCATCCAACAGTGGAGGCGAAAAAGGCCTCCGCGCCCGCACGCGGGCAGTGTGGCCGAAGGGAATGCGCCACACACGCTTGAGCTAAATCGTGCAGCCAGACATGAACGATCTTGCAAGTTGTACAAATGAAAGAGGTGGTGAGCGGCAGCGAGAGTTGTGTTGTTTCAGAAATTTGACCTTTCTCTCCAATAAAATCGGGTTACATTTTAGGTAATGACACAAAAAATCTACTCATGCGTATGCAGACTTAAACCAGCCAGCGAATTGCATAGCCTTTTCTCCATGCCAAGCAAGTCGGAACACTAAAGTGACAAAGGCGATTAGGGGTCTGTCCCAGAATGAAAATGTTAGGAACTTTCGAGACTTGAACCGCCCGTTGCAGTGGCCCGAACTTCGCAGGAAAACGGGCGCGACTTTCGCTTTCATGTTTTCTTTCATGGTAGCGGAGCCAGCCAAAGTGCTGGCTCCCGCGGGGCGGCCGGGTGCGCGATGGTGGACCTTCATGGTGGTCACCTTCCTCTTTTCGACGACGATGAGCACCGGCTGCCAGATCGACGACTTCCTCTACGACCAGGAGCACGTGAACTTCACGGACTACATGGACGAGAACGCGGAGGCCTACGAGAAGAAGGATTATGAGAGGGATGGGTACCCTCAGCTGTCACGATGGCCAGATTTGCACTTCATGATGACCAACGGCCTGACAGAGTCCCTTGGTGACTACTGGAGGTGGATGGGAACCACCAGTTCTGGGTGGATTGGAGCCACCCGATGGCAGGTGAAGTCATGGATTGGAACCATGCTGGATGACGATGGGAGTCATGACCCGTCGAACTACATCCTGGAGAAGGACAACAAGAGCTTGGCAGAGGTTGAGGATTGGCACCTGGACCTTCAGCAATGCTTTCGCTTTGAGGGCGAGGATTGGCACCTTGTCCAACGACAGGTTGAGGATTGGAACCTGAACCTGAAGCAGCTGCACAGCCAAAGCCTTCAGGACTATGAGTACAGCTTCAACTACAGCACGGACTTTGTCATGGCCATGGACTACACGGAGGTGAACTTCCAATGGCATGTTGCTTCTTTCTTCCTTGAGCCCAACCTAACAACGTGCTTGAGTTTGGTCATGGTGCTTCTTTCTATGGGAGTCAGGACTTTGACGATCCAGGAGATGAAGACCAAGAAGGTGAAAGTACTCAGTCAGGGCCACTTGAGCTGCAGAAGGAACAGAAGATGGAATGGCAAGCTGCGTGAAAGGTTCCAATATCGACTACAGATCAAAGCAGTGATCTTCCTTTCACTTTGGTCCAGCGGGAATGCCATGGATGCTGATCAAACCCGCCAAGTGCTTGCCAGGATGATGCAAATGACAGAAGCGGCTACGCAGGCTGCCCAAGCTTCTTCGGCCATGATGGAGAGGCTTGAAGGCAGGAAGAAGGACAATGGCAACTTCGGTGAAGCTAGCAAGGTGCTGAAAGCTCCAGATGTTCTTGAAGGAGATGATCCTTTGAAGTATGTGTCATGGAAGGAGCAGTTCACCAACTGGCTTGTCTATGGAGACCATCGGTTCTCAGACTTGCTTCGTGATGTGGAGAACCTCGACGAGCCATGTCAACTCTCTGACTTTGCAACCGAGGAGGTAAAGGAGATGGCACACCGGTTGTATTCGATTTTGGCTTTGTACATTCGTGGTCCTGCCCTTCAGCTTGTCAGGGCAGAGGCTGGTGAGAAGAACGGGTTTTTGGTGTGGCAGAACCTGAAGAACCTGTACCAGCCGAAAGCAAGACCCAGAAGGATGGCAATCGGACAAGCAATCATGAATCTTCCCGCCTTTCCTCGTGAGAAAGGGATGCTTGAGAACCTCCTTCAGCTGGATCTACTCCTTGAGCAATACAGGCTGTCGTCTGGACATCCGATGCCGGATGATCTTGTTGTGTCCACAGTTTTGCGGTGCCTTGAACCAGGTCTTCGTCGGCACCTTGAGATGACGATGGACGACACTGTGGACTATGAGAAACTCAAGGACAAGTTGGTCTTGCTCGACAAGAATGTTCGTGCCTGGAGCGGTGACTCCTATCTCAAGATGGTTCAGAACTCGATGGCACAAAGCTCAGGAGGACCAGTTCCCATGGAAGTTGACCAAGTGGGTCAAATCAAGGGCAAGCAGAAGGGCAAGTTCAAGGGCAAAGATAAGAAAGGAGGTGGCTGGTTTCCCTTCGGCTATGGCGGCAAGCAAGGTGGCAAGAGCTTTAAAGGAAAGGGAAAGAAAGGTAAAGGGAAGAAAGGAGGCAAGAAGGGCAAAAGCAAGTTTGGTGGCACTGGCAAGGGCAAAGGCTCTGGACAGGACAGAAACACCTGTCGCATCTGTGGCCAGGTTGGTCACTGGGGCAATGAGTGTCCCAACAAACACCGAGCCCAAACAGTCACCAATCAAAGCCATGCGACTGCCAGCACGACAGTTGAGAGTGACATTGCAAGTAGTGCTGGTGGAAAGATGTCAGTGGCTTCAGCTTCAACTTCAGCCCAGAGCAATCGACCACAAGTTCGCCAGGTGAGGATGTACCACGTGGGAACTCCAAGGAGTGATGTCAACTCACCCATGCTGTTTGATCTGAAGAGTGAAGGTGGTGAAAGCTGGATCTACGACGATAATTACCAGGTCAACACAGTGCACTTTGTCCTTGGAGATGAGTCTGATCTTGAGAGATCACCATGCCCTTTGGACAGGACTGCTCGATGGTTGCAAGATGTGAAGGTTGTGCGCTATGCCATCCATGAAGAGGATCTGGAGAAGGTGGAGAAGTTTCAGATCTGCACTGTGACTGACTGCTCACGGAGGACCCTCATTGTCTTGGACTCAGGTGCAGACATCAGCTTGCTTCCTCAGTCGATGGCAAGCTGTGGCAGGTCAAGTGGTTCAGGCAGAGCAGTGCTGGAGGATGCGCAGGGTGGACGCCTGATGACCTATGGAAAGAAACTCGCCCAGATCGAATGCGATGGCGACCAGGAGACGGTGATCATCGAGGACGACTTTGTTGTGGCTTCAGTCCAATGTCCCTTGATCAGTTTGGGACGCCTGTTGCAACGAGGATGGAAGCTGATGCCAGGATCTGAAGAAGCAGGTGTCCATCTACAAGCTCCAGATGGTGCTTGTTCAGTTCCACTACACTTCAAGAGGAACTCATTGGCCCTCTACGGAACGATCAGCAGGGTTTGCCAGGAGCCTGGAGAGCTGTGTGGAGGTGAGACCTCGAAGTCCTTGGATGATGATGTGTTGGTGGTCCGGGTAGTGTTGAAGTTGAATGATGATTTTTGGACTCATTATGGACTTCGAGCATGGCGAACAACGAAGGACGGCAACCCTATGAAGTTTTGCTACGAGACCAGAAATTTCGTAGATGGCCAGCTCATGTGGAACTTGAACTGGTGGCCGTTGAGATCCACTTTGATTCGGTATTGCAACAGGTACTACACCCAAGAGGAGCCTGATGCCGAGATCCCAGAGTGCTGTGGCATGGACACTCAGACATTGACCATCCTGCATCGTAAGAAGGAGCCAGTTTCTTTCTTCGGCAGTGTTGTTGGTGAGCAAACGGTAACAGCCGGAGGAGCTCACGTGGACAGCGATGATTTTCAGTTTGGTGCAGAACCTGGTGTCCCTTTTGAGCTTCAAGAGGAGCAGGAGGTCACAGCGGAAGAGATCGAGCAGAGGGATGGAGAAGGTGATCCTTGGAGCGGCCCAATCCCCATGTTTGAGAATAAGGAGTCACTGGTGGTCAACAATGCTGACTTGAGCGAGAGGAGTTCACTGAGAGCACTGAGAGAAGCGGCCGAGTTTCTTGGAGTTGGACGCGGAGGATCCAAGAATGCCCTTTGGACCCGTATCAACCAAGAGGTCCAAAAGATGGAACATCGAGAGCTCTTCACCGCGGCCAACAGGTTGTTTAGAGAGCAAAATAGGCACAAGGGCATTGTTCCAGTACATGTCCCTCGACAACCAAGTGCTGAAGAGCGTGAACTCCACGAGCTGACCCACATCCCGTTTCAGGACTGGTGTGATTTTTGTTTGGCTTGCAAGAGCCGAGTGGATCCCCAGAGACCTCTTGAGAGCTCAGATGCAGGACGGAGGTCAATTCCCGGCATCCAGTTGGACTATGCCTTTGGAAAGTCAAAGCCAGATGAGGTCAACAAGAATGCCGAGCTGGTGACAGTCCTCACAGGTGTTGACTGCGAGACTCGCATGCTGCTTTGTGTTCCTGTGGATGGCAAGGGCTCAGATCTTCGAGGACAAGCAGAGCATGTGGTGCGCTTTTCGCTTTCCCTCAACCACTACGGCAATGTGGAGGTGGTTGGTGACAGCGAGCCAACGATGAAGGCTTTGTTGACCTACGTGAAGACCCTGAGACATGGCTTGGGACTGGAGACCACAATTACCTTCAGCATGAAGAAGGGTCAAACTGGCAGGGTTGAGAGAGCCATCCAAACCCTGAGACGCCAAGCCTCTACCCTCATGGAGATGCAAGACAAGTGCAAGCTGAACATACCTAGCGAACACCCTCTTTGGCAGTGGGCTTACCTTCATGCTGCATGGTTGCTCAACCGATTTGGAGCTCATCGAGCCATTCAGGCGGCACCATTTGAAATTGCCTTTGGCAGAAGGTACATTGGCAAAGTTGTTTGCTTTGGTGAGTATGTCATGGTGCTCAATAAGCAGCCAGGAGCTAAGCAGGGACCTCAGTGGCTGCCTGGAGTGTGGGTTGGCAAGACAAGTGAGGATGACCTTCATTTGGTGATTGGGAGCACTGGCCTACTACGTGGCAAGGCAATCAGAAGAACAAGCGAGCCTTGGAAGTCAGTGTATGTTTTTCTGGTGAAGACACGACCCTACAGGAATCCCAACATCAGAAGGCCTATGAGGTTGATGCCGGCGACACCCATGGTTCCGAGAGGAGTCAGAGGCCCTGGAAGAAAAGCTCAAGCCAGTGGACTAGAGACACCAGCAGTCGGTCAGAGTGGTGAACAGGAGTTCATGAGAGACAAAGACGCTGATGATGTGGAGCGCTATGCCCTAGAGCATCGAGGAGATGACAGTCCAGCAAGTGAGAGCAAAGGTGAGAAGAGAGGACATGAGGGAGAACCTGCAGATGAGCCAGCAGAGAAGTATCTTCGCGTTCCTCCCCTTCCTCTTGGACTTGATGAAGATGAAGTGGGGCACAGGAGACCGACAACCCCAGAGGTGAAGCTTCCCATCACGCCTCGACATGAAGGCCAGATGCTGGATGATTTCAGAAGTTCATGAGCCTAAGGCGAAAGCTTCCAGACCTCAACCAGAGAGTAGCCCATCAGCTGGTCTATATCCTCCACAATATGCTGGCAACATCAGCAGGATCTATGCCAACAACGTGCACTATCCTGTGAACGATGAGGCTTGGGAGGAAGAAGTGGAGTCCTACATGGATGGAGAAGAGGCTGAAGAGTGGCCAACAGTGGACCTTGAGGAGGACCTTGATGAAGGACACCCACCTGAAGTGAGCCCGGAGGAGTTGAAGATCATTGAGGAGGCAGCAGGCCAAGAAGAGATTGAACGCCTGCTGAAGATGAAGGTCCTGGAAGAACCCACTGAGGAGGAGCTCGAACATGGGAGCATTTTGACTACACGGTCAGTGTATGACTGGAGAGTTCGAGAGAAGCGGTGGAAAAGGAGGTGCCGTTTTGTGGCACGAGAGTTCAAAGGTGGTGATTCCTCCAGTGCAAAGACATTTGCACCTACCTCGTCATTGAGCGCCACCAGGTTGCTTCTTTCGACGCATGTTCTGCTGGGATGGAAAGTGATGTTTGCTGACATCAAAGATGCCTTCCTTTTGGTCAGCCAGACCAAGCTTGTCCTGGTGGAACAACCTCCGTGGTGGAAGCCAGAGGAGATGAAAGATTTGAGGCCAGGAGAGAAGAGGTCTTGGAAGTTGTCCAAATGCCTCCCTGGACAACGTGATGCTGCAGCGAAGTGGTTTGAATTCCTCACGACCCACCTGATCGATTGGGGCTTTCAGAACCACATGAGCCTTCCTTCGCTTTTCCGACATGAAAGTCGAGAACTTGCAGCTGTGTGTCACGTGGATGACCTCATTATTGCTGGAAAGGTGGAGCATTTGGAGTGGCTGTCAGAGGTGATGAAGAAGAAGTTCGTGATCAGTGAGTCTGGCATTTTGCCGACTGAGACTCAGGCAGAGGATGAGGCAGTGAGATGTTTGAAGAAGCGGCACTTCTTCACTGGCGCTGGAGTGGTGATCATGCCTCACGAGAAGTACATCCCCAACCTCTTGCAGCTCTACCAGCTTGACAAAAGAGCAGGCAAGGCCACTCCAGAGAGCGGTCAGGAGAACCTTGAAGGACCACCTGAAGAAGTCCTTGAAGGAGCTGACCAATTCAGGTTCAGATCAGCTCTAGGCACTCTCCTGTACATCAGTCAGGACCGCATCGACATCCAGCATGCAGTCAGGAATCTCAGCCAGTTCATGGAGTCCGAGGTGAAACACATGATCTTGTACCTCAAGAGGACAGAAGGCTATGGTTTGTTGCTGCCACATTGCAACTACCGCAGCAAGAAGGCCGAGATTTTGGGACAGGTGGAGGATGAGAGCAAAGATGACCTGCTGGAGGTGTTCTCCGACTCAGACTGGGCAGGTGACAAGAGCAGCGCCAACAGACGCAGACACAGCGTCAGTTCAGTCTTCCTGTTCTTGAACGGCTGCTTGGTGACCAGTTGGTCAAGGTCTCAAAAGTCGATAGCGCTGAGTTCCTGTGAAGCAGAGTTCCTCGCTTCAGCAGGTGGAGTGGCAGAAGCCATTCAGGTGAAAGACCTATGGCAATTCCTCAGCCGCAGGTCAGTCATGATCAGGGCGATCACGGACAGCAGCTCGTGCCGCGCCTTTGCTGAGCGGCTTGGAGTCGGACGCCTCAAGCACATCGACATCAAGTACCTCTGGATGCAGCTGGAGGTCAAGAAGGAGACCATGGTGATGGAAGGGATTCCAACCCTCCTCAACGTGTCAGATCTTGGCACGAAGCGCCTCACAAGGCGACGCGAGTTCCTGATGCACCTCATCGGGATCATGGAGATGAACGCTGAGGGCAAGGACGAGGTCTTCTCAAAGGTTGGCGAAGACACCTTCCACCAGGAGCTGGAGAAGAAAATGTTGGCAAAACAGATGAAAGAAGTGAAGAAACAAATGATCCAGAGGGTGGTGGAGGAGAAAAGCAGCTGGGGCATCAAAATTCCAACAGCTCTGGTGCGGGCTGTGACCTTGCTTTTGCTTCAGCAGAAGGTCGGAGGAGAGAGGATTGATGATGCTGCAGGCAGCAAGATGCCTGAGGAACCCTACTCATGGGGGTTCATCATCAAGCTGCTGACCATCTACACGATCTTCGTGTTCCTCTATGGTGTCTACTGTGGCTACAGGTACAGAGTGAAATGGTCAGTGTACCTCAGGACCCTCCTTCGCTTCTTGAGGCAAGAGGAGACCATGGAGTTCCAGAGACAGCAAGATGAGTAGATCGGGATGATCATGAGGGCAAGGTTGGCAGCCAACAGAGGAGAATGGAACTTGGTGAGACGAGGTCGCAACCTACCTGCACCTCTACAACGACCTGAAGGAGAAGTTCCAGAGAATGAGAGGCCAGAAGAGGAGGTGACCACAACACCAGAGCGAGATCAACGTGAAGATCCAAGTCCGGTGGCAGAAGAAGCTGATGAGAGCGAACCTGACGAGGAAATGTCTGATGGAGGTGGAGAAACAGAGCTTCAGCAGAGGACTGCAGGGCACATCATCACAGACTGGGACCCCATGACTGGCACCTTGGCCGACTACAGGGTGCTGGAGAAGGAAGAAGACGCGTTCAGTGGCGAGGAGTACTTCATGGGGAATCCTGTGAGTGGATACCACAGGTACTACAAGCCGACAACCTCTGAACGAGAGGACCCAAGCTTTGTGAATGATGCTGCACCACCGGCCTACATGGACGTGGATGAGCCCCCGCCTGTTGAGAACATAATGAACCGGCCAAGGACCCAGGCAACAGGTCGACTTTCGACCCTCCACCAGTGGATGGCGACTGGTGGGACTTTGAGATGCTCTTCAAGTACATGAAGAGAGAAGAAGAGCCACGAGCCCGTCGGGTGCTGGAGTTCGGCCTGTTCAGCACCAACCAGCTGAAAGAGTTCATCAGAACCAGGCTGGCATCCATCAACAGCAGAACGTATACGCACATGAGCTTTGACCACATCATCAGCTGGACGATGGATGAAAAGCATGATTATGGCCTGTTTTGTAAAACCGTCATTATGGGCGAATGGGACCACGATTTCCCGAGGTACAGCCGACTCTACCTTGAAAGCAACAGATGAAGATGAGATTAGAACATCTCACCTTCAAGGTGGAGTGTTAGGAACTTTCAAGACTTGAACCGCCCGTTGCAGTGGCCCGAACTTCGCAGGAAAACGGGCGCGACTTTCGCTTTCATGTGTTCTTTCAGAAAAAAGAACGATTCACGAGAAACAAGAATAGGGCACAAAAAAGAATCCAAATGCTTTGAATGCAAAACGAAAAACAAACAGACCCCTTGCATCTCAAATATCGAAAAACGTCATCATGTCTTAAAGTTTAGACGTGTTGGGTGTAACGCATGTGAAACTCACCCATCCCGACAGAAAGGAAAACAACATGACTTTACAACAACTGGTGTCGCAACAACGAATGGCAATGAACCCATCCATGACCTTTTTCTGCCAAAGAGAGATGGAACGGGGAATAATCTCATTGAGATCATGTCAGAAACGGGAAGTATACTAAGTATACAACATCCAAACAGTTCAGCAGGAAAACAACATTAATTAAACCACAAGAAGTGCAGTGGCAAAACGCACAAACAGGAACTGCAAGAAATGACACTGATGACACCCAACGCTGTGCCAACCAGCGACATCAAACAAAACCACTTTGTCAAAAAACAAGTTCAAGAACACCACAGCATCGACCTTAAACAACATTTGTTGAGTTCGTTTGTCTCGGGCATTTTCAAACAAATGAAGTTGCATGTAGGAACGCGCTTGTATGTGGTCTCTGGGAAAACATGCGTTCCATTTTACCAAAGTGCACCTGAACAGGTTCATTCAATACAACTCAATACAACTAATTATGAAATGGCGCGGTCGCAACTGTTTCCGCTGCTAAAATGGGGTCTTGATCCGAAAACCGTCTAAGTGCTTGACAGTCCTGAGAAATCTGACACGCCCCCATCGCTCAGGCATTTCCTACATAAATCCAACTTGGGTGCCTCTTGATAATGCGGGCACCTTGTGGAAAAATGTACACATTGCCCCTTTGGGGGTTTTCCCTAAATTGATCATCTGGTTCATCAACTTCCGGGCATGTCGACTTTCCAACTCGTACATCTGAAAGTTTTCAGCTGCTTGCTCTTGTAGCTCTTTGACCTTTTCTTCCGGCTGTTTGATGTACATGTCCTGCTTCACATACTCAGCTTGCATTTCAGCCACTTCTTCATCCATCCTCTTCTGCAAGCTGTTGTCCTCCAGGCATGTTGCCTGTGTCGCCTGATTCTTTCGTTCCAGGGTCATTCTCACTTCATTCTCCGTGTTCTGAATCGTGACTTTCTCAATGTCCATCAAATGGGCAATGCCACCCTTCACAAACACAATGATGAAGTCCCGAAGCCAAGCGCAAATGCTCAAGACCAGTGAGCTGTGAGATTCCCTCTGCCTTTGGCTCAAGCCAGTAACGGTAGGCCTCAGGAATCTGGTTGTCTTGTGCGGTGCAAATCACCCCACTGGTCACCTTCACTAATGGAAAGCCCTACGCTACCGACTCACAGTGCGGACGACGAGATGACTGGCATTTGCCTTTATACCCTCCTCCTCGCCACCATGGCAGGCGCTGACATTAAAATCGTAGTGTCAGTGAGTATACATCACCGATGGGACATGCTAGAGGACTATCTAGTGGGAAATCTAGAAACAGTCAGTCACTTAGACACTTTAGGATGTGACTTACCCTGCTGGATCCGCACACTCAACAGGCGTTGTGTGATCCAATCCAAGATGCTTTCTGGGGCACCCCTCACTTCCACCTGATTGTTCAGACGTGTTTCCAAAAGTATGACTGCAGGGACCAAATTATCAAATTCAAGGGGATGAGTATGAAGACTACCCCAAGGCTGTTTGGGTCCCATCAAATGCCACTGGAGTAGTCCCAGCCAAGGCTTTCTCATCGGTTGCGCTGCGGCATGTAGGTGTAGACCCCAGCTTTCATACAATTGACCGAGAAGCTTGGCGATATTGCTACTCGCTGCAAATAGTCAAGCTCCCTGGCACAGTTGTTGCTGTGGAGTATGCGGCATTTCAAGGGTGCTTTGCCCTGATCATGGTCGAAATGCCTGGCTGCGTTGCCTTCGGCGTTCGACTCTTCTCTGAATGTTGCGCCCTGGAAAAAGTGGGCATCATCAAAGAAAGTACTAGCGAATTAGCCAAAGGAGCTGTGATTGGGCCATATGCGTTTGAAAGCTGCGCCAAACTTGAACAGCTATCTCTGCCTCGCACCAGAGCGGGACCAGATGCCCTTACCACGCCGTCTCCGCCTGCAGGGATTCCGCAAGGATGCTTTCACTCGTCGGGCATCCAGAGTGTTACCCTGGGGGTAGATGCCGTATATATAGGGCATAGAGCTTATGAGCTGCAAAGAATTGATTACGGTTGACATCTCCAACACGGTAGTTGGCACCCTCCACACGCATACCTTCTCGCCGCCCTCCCTGCAGGAAATTCAAGCGGAAGCATTTATAGGTTGCCTTGCCCTATGTAGTATTGTTCTACCGGATAAGCTTCGACACATAGCACACAGGGCGTTTGGAGAGTGTGGTCAGCTGTCTCGCTTACTCTACCGTAGACTAGTGCGGACTACTTGGAGGCGCGCGCATGCCGCTCACAATGCATTCGAGTCTTGCTACAGGCTTGCAATCCCTTGGTGGCTTCACTACCTACCCCCAAATGGGAGCGATTGGATGGTACCGCCAAGTCACCATACCTAACTGCATTCCTCTCAATAGTTGCATTTAGGGCAAACTAGGGCGGTCACCTATGTCACCGTCCCTGGTTGCATGGACAATCATCGATTGGAAAGTTAACGTGCCAAAACCTGCGCCAATACACGGTGAACACCAATCTCCGGCCCAATGGCCACACACGCGCATATTCGCCGGGCAAACAAAACTTGTTCTCCAACCGAGGTCCTCTACCCACACCTACAACCAAGAACCAAACAACATCCAACAGACTTACGCAAAGCCAACCTTTTCACGTTCACCCAAACCAACAAACGACAAGCAACCGACCAACCAAAAAGAATGGTCGAGCGCGAAGTACACTTGGAATGCCTTGGCGCAAGTGTGGAGCGCCCCGTTTGAAGAAGCGCCGGGACTACAATGTTAAGGTTGCGTTTCGTGGCTTTCCGTTGGTCTTTGTGTTTTCTTGGAAGTTCCTCACTCCGATCCAATTAAAACTTTGTAAAACCCAAACGGGGTGTCGGTACCGCGCATTGTAATAGGGCCCGAGCGGTGCCGAAGCGGCACCGAGGCGGTACCGCGCATTGCAATAGAGGGCCCGAGCGGTACCGAGGCGGTACCGCGCATTGTAATGGAGGGCCCGAGCGGTACCGAGGCGGTACCGCGCATTGTAATAGAGGGCCCGAGCGGTACCGAAAAGACTCACCACATTGCGATTTGGCCAACCCCTGTTCGGGTTCACGGCCCCTTTTCAGACTCAAGTCGCGCGGAATGCACAGGCGCCCACACGCCGATATGCTTTCGAGAGCTGTCTCACGCTTACATCCATCACCTTTGCAATGGATCAAACCAACAAGTCTAGAGCGCTGCCTGAAGGTGCATTTTGTGGTGCAGGTATTGAAAACCTCTGTCTCCCAAGCGACTTTCACAACATCGGACCGCGGGCTTGTGAAAACTGCAAGCGACTTGTGGTTCGTGGTTTGTCATTCACCGGGGAGCGCCGCTCGCTGTTTTTGTTGTTTTGTGTGCAAATTGCAGACCATTGGCTCGAAAATCTTAGAAAGCTATAGACAGAGGTGCAAAGGTACATCTACCTTGACATGGCCTTGCCAGTACTGATTGGCCCGAACCGTTGCGAGCTTATCTACAATCATGATAAGCAACCACTCCTCGAACTGTCTCTCCGGGTCAGCCTCCCGGTAATTGAGCTTCTCAACATGCTCAGCCAACTGGCCCCGCCGGCGAAAGGGCAGGCTGTCAAGCCGCAACGCCCCCCAACCAAAGGCCCTACTAGTGGTGCAGTCCAAGGCCGCTGCGCATCTGACTGGCAACCCTCGTATAGCCAATGGGAGCAGGACTTCCGGCAAACATGGGAACCCTGCCCGGTGGCCCCGAGAGACGGGCAAGGGGAGTGGACAACGAGTGATTCCCAGTTAGAAGAACAGGCGCAACTGCTATGGGCCTTGTCTGACCAAGCCGTGCCAAGGTATCGTAAGGTACCCCCAAGTCAGCCCAAGGCAAGTGTTCCTGTCAGGAAGCGACCGGATAAAGAAGTTAAGCTCAGTCCGCCCCCCGAACAGGACAAGGGACCACTCTTCTTCCCGGCAAAGGCTAAGCCTGAAGGGAAGGAGGGCAGGCACCAAGACGATTCTGCAGATGAACACCACCGCCTCGGCCCTTTGCACACCCAAAGAAGTGTCCGGTCCAGTAGGGCCCGACTGCTCTTTCAGCAACCAAAGGCTTAATCCCCCCTGACATCTCCCTTTGGGGCAACGCCGCCCAAGGTCACGCGAAATCGGGTGAATTAGGGAAAACAAGGTAAACTGCCTGTTTCTGTGGACACCAACTGAAGCGACAACATCTTTCCTACACCAGCGCTGCCGCAAGTGGCTCAGGCGCCTTCAATAGGACTTTGTAGTTGCCGTGCGGTTCTTGAGACAATGATGCCTCCAGCGCCGCCGTGGGCTGTGGGAAAAACGCCAGAGCCGGTATCCCTTGATATCGACTGTTTCGTTGATGTTACCCCGTATGTCCGTTTTGAAACTGGACACAATGATATCGATTATGGGGTTCTGGATATCCAAGTCAGTTTCCAACATGAAGGGCGTCACACAAGTGTGTACCTCCTACACTGTTTCGCGCTTGCAGAAAACTATCCAAAATGCGCGGCAGTTGTCGCTGGGTGGATGGACAATTTCGACTTTCCTCCGGCACTTGCCAAAATCATTGCGCGGTACCAAGAACGCACGATTAATGTCTGTGTACCACACTGCGTTGCAGTCAACGACAGAGGCATTAGCGTCTATGGCTCAAACAAGGGATACCGCTGGCGCTTGGTTCGTCACATTCTCTACCACGAGCGACAGCTTTTGGAACTGTTTGAAACCAGGGTAGCGGCCTTGTCACGGACACCAATTGGTCACCCACCGGTCACGTGGTCCTGGGCGCGTCCGCAGGGAGTTTCTCCTCGACAGACGGGATGCTGGGCCCAACGTGATGGTGACCCCGTGCAGAACCTTGGGGATGCTTCGGGACAACGCTTCACTGCCAGAGAGCACTATGGATTCCCTTCGGGGATCATCCGATAAAATTGGAACGATACAGAGAAGATTAGCGTGGCCCCTGCGCAAGGATGACACGCACAAATCGAGAAGTGTTTTGCACCTCACTATCGCTTTCAGTCTGCTGGGGCATTTACACACGCAGTGCACCGCTGAAGGAATACACTCCTGCCCAAACGCAGATTGCATCAGAATGCAGTTTCGCCCTGGACGTCCTCTACTGAGAGCGGCTGGATATGAATTCATTGCCCCGTTTCACTTCTGTGTTGGTCCTCGGATCTGCGCCTTTTGCTCTTTTAGACTCGTACGGACTTGAGCCTGACCCTTTTGGTTCTGGTTTGTTGGTTGTTTTGTTGGGGGTGGTGTTTGGTTTTTGGGGTTTGGTTTGGTGCTGCTGGTCGTGCTTGTCAGGCTCATTCCGCGTACTCCCCATATGAATTCGTCACGGTGACTTGTGCCTCTCGGCACACATAGCGCCCATACCCGTGCAAAAAAAAAAAAACTTCACTGCCAGAGAGCACTACCGTGTCGACACGGCTCTCTTTAACAGAGTCCAAGCCATGATTGCGTCGCTACGGGATGTAGAACACCTCCTGCCGAGATGCCTGGACCCGTCCAACGGCGCATGGTGCTCCCACTGGCTACGCTGCATGCAGACCTTAATGGTCTCCTTTTTACCGCCTACCTTCTCGCCAGTGTACATCCGAACTCTGACGACTTTGACGTTAGCTAAGTTGCATGTTGACTGAATGACCAGAGCCCAGCCAGCCGCGTCGTGACAACCCCTTCCAGTCCATCCTCAACTAGAAGAATAGCCTTTCTGGTTTCAAGTCTCACGCTAGGTGACCTCTTCATGTGGTACGGGGCCCTTTGACCTTTCTGTGATCGTTCTTACACGTTGTTTCCACCTTTTGCGGTCGGGGGTCTTTTTCAGAAGAGGCTGACGAGGTTTCTGTTTTGTGATGTTACACCCCTTATGTGGAGGCACTCCTTTTTCTCACTTTTCTCGTCCTGTGAGTCAATTTGAAAGTCGATTTGAAAGCGCTGTATCCCAACCGTAGCCGGACAGGCAGCAGCAAAGGAACGGCCGACATTGTCAGTGGACCTGCAGCCACTTTGGCTCCCAGCAGCCGCAGTCACTTCTCCACTAACCAGTGCACGCCAGTGCATTCCACCCGTGTGGAGGGCACCTCGAGTAGTGTTGAAGTTGTTCATTGGCTTGAGGTTGCCATTGTTGCCTTGGTAGTGTTTCAAGCCTACTCACTTGGGCAGCCAACCCGTGTTGGTGGCCTCCACCCAGTCGCCCAGTGCATAGTCGCCAGCAATCCTCATGGCGTACAATGTAGAGGACCCATGGGCGATAAGTGACCATGGTGGAGACGTTGACATGTTAGGGCGCGACTTGGATATCATGGACGCCTCGGAAGATGAGCATGTCCGTACTGCTCCCTACCTGCACTCCAGCCCAGGGTGGATTACCCAGCAGAAGGCACACGCCTTCTTGTATGGATGTCCCCATACTGAGCACCAGGCTAAGGCCCAAGCATATCAGGCCCTTCGTACACCAACCGTAGCACAGTCTTTCCGTGGTCTTGATACTGACATGGGTCCCTGTCGAATATCGGACGTTAGGTCACAGCCTGCCGATCGGGATGTCGGGTATGATAGAACGGAGCTGTCTGGTCAGGGCCCCAACACCGTCGCCATTGTTGAATGTCTACTCCGACACAGAGAGCTCATAGAATCATGTGGCATGGTCCACTTAATTGTGGATAACCGTGGCCCAGAGGAAGTGGAGCATTGGCCTGCCTTTGCACAATGGTGGTCTGCGCGTCGTGCACTGATCGGTCCGCAGCAAGAAAAGACAGATATCCTGTGGATACAGGCAAATCATGCTAATGGCCTGCACGTGGTCCCTTACCACTGGGCCGGGGTTTTTGTGCCCGAGGCTGCCAGGTTTCTATTCCCAAAGGTGCATTTTTGGACTCATCGACAACGACTGTGTTCCAGTCTTTTTTTTCCCACGAGTACGGACGCCGTGTGGGCATGGTGCCCAGGTCATCGTTGAAGGAAGGGAAGAACAGACAGATGGTGGAGAAAGGAACGAAGACCCTAAAACCAACCCAAACCAAACACCCAAGCCCGCAGGCCGAATCTCCACCATCTTGTAGTCTTTCCTCTACACTGGGTGAAACGTGTGAAATAGAGACTAGTGGCAATTAATGGGCCTGAATTCTCAAAAGAAAAGGACGGCAGCGCAAGCTGTGTTCATGGAAAGCCGCCTAGGAGGCTTCAAACGGACTTTCCTTACCGAGTATTGATGACCAGCGGCCACACCACAGTGTGGCAAAACAAGGTCACTTTGCAGGTCAGGTGTCTCGCGATGCTCCAGCACTGGTTGTAATCAGGTCGACCAAGAGTGACAAGATCTGAGCAGCAATCCGTGGAAAAGACCATTCTTGCAGCACAACCCGTTCAACTGGTGGCGCATACAAGGCCAGTCACATGCTGCCCGACAAAAGCCAAACGTGGCGGCAATTCCTAGCGAGAGAAGCCTGCAGCTAAGGGTGAACCGGGCACACCCTCCCCGTGGGGAGGCAGACCCAGCACCCTTCGGCACGCACCGGTGCCAATACGCAACGACTGTGTTCCAGTCACGCTGTTTGAAGTGCAAAACCTAGTCGCTCTAGGTTTTGGAAGGGCGCCGGATTTTGTTTAACTTTTAATACAATTTCAATGGCGAACGGCCCCGTTCGCGGCACATCCTGGAGTGGGCTCCACGGCCGGCTAGCGGAAAGCCAGTTTCGATGGCCTGACTTGGTAGGCCGCCCTAGTCCGGTGGAAACCACTTCCAGTCCAGAATGCCCAGCCGAGGAGCTTGCAGATGATCGTCACCAACTCCTGGCCATGGCGACCCCGCCAGAATGTCCGACGGACGCTTCCCAACACAGGTCTCTATTTACCCCGCTCATTGCTGTGGAGCTCGCTTGATCTTGCAGTCGTGTGGGCCCTACGTTGGCCTTGCCTTGGCTCATCCCGTCGAAGGATTTGGAGCGGAGCACTAAAGCAGCCGGTCTACAGGGGATGCGCGAATGTCGCATTGTCTTTCCTCACTCTTTTGAGCAGTTTCCGAACAACTGCTCAACTCCTCGAATGAGGTGCACATGGGCTGTCAGGCAGAAAAGGCCCCACAGAGTTGTGCTGCAGGAAGGGGACACATGTTTTTTTCGGTTCTCGCACTTCCACTTACCTTCACTGCTCAGGCCAGAAAGAAGTCAAACCAAAAAGGTGAAGAGTCACTGCATGACAAGGTCCCGCGAATGAGCAGCTCTCGGCTTGGGATGTTGCCCTCTTGTTCCCTTTCCTGGAGACTTTCGCTCTTACCCACCCAAGCCGAAACTGGCTTGGCATGCCCAGTCAGCTGGAACTTTCCGCCCATCCTACGGATGCTGGAGTCCAGACACGGTTTCGAGTGGTTGGCTTTGCAGAAGTGGGGACGAAGGAAGGGAAATACAGTCAGATGGTGGAGAAAAGACAAAGGCAACCCAACCAACAAAAAACAACAGCCAACTACAGCCCAAGGCCGAGTCTCCACCATCCTGTAGTCTTTCCTCTGTGCAAGAGTGAAACAAGTGAAACGAGTGAAACAAGTGAAACGATGACTAACGTCGATGGGCCTGAATTCACGAAAGAAAAGCATGGCAGCGAGGGTTTGTGCTCCAGCAAAATCTCAAAGAAGTCGTCAAATGGACTTCACATCACTGTTACCAGTGACCGCGGCCACTGCAAGTCGAGTTGTCGCAATGCTTTGCATTTTTCAAGCTCGTGGCATCAATTCTGCCTGCGGAGCTGTTGATGCACAGACTGGCAAAAACATGGTCACGATGCAAGTCCCGGGGCATTGGTTTGCTCTAACGCAGCCTCAGTTGGGCTTGGAGGGCCGATTGCAGGGGCATTGAGCTGTGCCTCTTCTTGTCAAGGAGCGACACGATTCGGATTTTCCACGAGTATGGACGCCGTGCGGGCATGGTGCCCAGGTCATGGAAGGAAGGGAAAAACAGTCAGATGGTGGAGAAAAGGACAAAGACAACCCAACAACAAAACAACCGCAAACCACAGCCCACAGGCCGAGTCTCCACCATCTTGTAGTCTTTCCTCTAAACTTAGGTGAAACAAGTGAAACGAAAACTACCGACTGTCAATGGGCCTGAATTCTCGAACGAAGAGTTTGCCAGACCAGTCGTTGGAGAGGACGATTGATGAAGGAGTTCTTCCAAGTTTTTTGGTGCCAAAATTCAAAGTAGATCATGTTCCGACTCATCAAATCTCAATCAGTTTTTCTTGGAAAAATGCATTCAACCAACGCTACGGGCTCCGAATCAGAGCTCACAAGCTTTCTTCTCCAAGAATGGTTCGGGCTTGTTCGGGGATGTTCAAGGGTTTTTTCTGCTTTTTGCTAGCAAAGTCTCCAAAAAGTCTTCAAATGGACTTCACCTCTCAATCACCAGTGACCAGCGGCCACTGCACGGTGTGGCAAAAACATGGTCTCGATGCAGGTCCCGAGCATTGCTATGCTCCAACGCCGGTTGTATCCATGTCAAAGTGGTTGCTATGCTTTATGCCGTGGAAAAAATCTTTCTTGTAGCACAACCCATTCAACTGATTGCACTCACAAGTCCAGAGGCATATTAGTTGGTGGTGTTCAGACAGTGGCGGCCATAGCAAACGACGAATGCCTACAGGTAAGGGTGCGAAAGGCACACCCCCCGGAAGGGAGGTCATCTCAGCACCCTTCGGCACCCGAAGGTGCCAAAACGGGGTGTTCTCTAACTCCGTGAAATGCTGCGTCATTGCAAAAAGTGGTCTGTTGCGTGCAAGTCCCGTGTGAAACAGGTGAAACGTTGGACCTATCTTAGCATGGTATCTGTACCTCTTTGTACAAAATTGGAAATGTTGGACGTCAACAGAGGGAACTAAGGTTCCCCCTGGGCATCCTCCATTGCCACTCTCCACCACCCGCCTGTTGGGAACGAGGAGCTAAGGCTCTCATTCCTGTTGGCTCACTGTATTGCGAATGGCGAAAAGAGGTTGGCGATCCATTTAGTGTTTGCGCATTTCCCTTGCCGTAGCTTGCTGGCGGTGTGTTTATCCGCTGCTTGAACTAGACGAGTTACCCACTCAAGGACATATGTCCTTCGCCGTGTGTTGCTTTTTCTTTGCTTGTACTTTGCTCGAAAGTGCGTACTGCCTGCAAAAGCGCATAGCGCCATGTAAAGCAGGAATGGAAACCTCCCGTAGAGAGGTACGCTGAAGGAAAGGCTTCTTTTGCCGTGCTTCTCAGCTCTACTCATGGTATTTGGCCTGCTGTGGCTTCTGGCCTACTCTGGACTCGAGCTAAGGCGCGCGCCCAGACTCTTGATGAGTGACAGTGAGACCGCGATGGCTGTGATCCGAGAGGCTTGTCTTCATCCAAGACTGGGGGTGTATCCCATGTCCGGGATCATGTGCAGCCAGGGTGGCCATCTCATATCGGGACAAATGGCGAAAGCATTTTCTTCAGCATAGACTCCTCGCCATTTGTGCCTTCCTGGCATTTTGGCGAGCCTCTTAAAGGCGGTGCAATCCAAGAAAGCCCTACTTCCAATGTATCTTAGTGAAGGCGGGATTGCAAGCTCAACTAGGGCTGCACAGTTCATAAAGGCTTTAACTCGGATTGTATGGAGAGTAGTCGGAAGGATAACTTCTTTGAGGCTAGTGCAGTGCACCAAGGTGAATTCCGGAATTTCTTCAATATTGGTGTTGCAAAGGTCTACACTCTTAAGCAGTCGGCAACTGTCACACGCATGCGCTCCAATAGCTGTAAAATGCTTCGTGAGAACGAGTGCGGTGATTCCTGTAGAGCTAAGACAGCCCGGTGCCAGCTCACTGGTCCTAGCTTGCAGTGTTGACCCTCGGGGGGATGGAAGCTCACTCAAGGAACATGATGGATAGGGCAACCTTCGAGTTGTTCCTGTGATGGCAGGATGACACTGCTATCCTTGAAGACAACGGTGTATGCCATGCCTTGCTGTAGCCTGTCCCAGATTGGGTCCTCAAGGTATGTCTGTGTGGCAGTTTGCAGAAAGTCGATGGAGCACCC
>CAXIVM010000889.1:0-17198 GCA_964035705.1 Porites rus
GGGGGCCGAAAGCACTCCGATTTCGCGTGGTTTCGGACCAACTACTGGGTGGTGGTGTCGGATGATGCTGTGAGACTGATACTGTAAATATTACTTTAATCTATTTTATATAGGTATTTAATTCATGGCTGGGTTGTGCAGAAGGAGCGGAACAGACGAAAGTGAAGAAACAGATTGAAACACATTGATTCATATTGAATATGATGACCCGTTGCGGCTACCTTGAGTGCTGGCATCCACCCCAAAAAAGAAACTTCCATGAACATGTTGAACTATGGAATCTATAAGTCCAACGACTATGTTTGGCACCGCCAAAGTAAAGGAAATTCCAAACTTCGGATCACCTGTCAAGACAGTGGCGCTCTTGGACTTTCAGGGTGTACATGTGTTTTGTTATGCCACTGTGCCACATATTCCTGGTTGCCACGATCTATATTTGCACACTTGGACCGCAGTGGTGGACCACGAGTCCGACGATCGACGCGGAGTATGGATCGTGTCCCCCAAAGAAGGGTACCGAAGGAACAGGTCCAGGGAGGTACCTTTTCCTGACCAAAAGTTCCAACATGTCCCAAAACGAGGGCAGAAACACTTCACCACAGCCACTTCCAAGCACGCGATGCCGTCGGTTTTCCAAGAGGGTTGGCTGTCTTCATGTGGTCTTTCCAAGTTGGGAGACCTGTTTGGCTCTTGCTGTCTGAGACATGGTTTTGCTTGAGGAGGTGAGGTGAGGCGTGTGACCACCACCGCCGACCGTTGGGTCACGGACATGGTCCTAGCGGAAAATCTGGGAGCCGCCCTGGATCTTGGATGTTCCCCCCCCATACAAAGCCCCAAGAACCGCATGGAAGTGGAGTTCACCCCCCTGGTTGGTAGACGAAATGTATATATGAATTATATATTCAATCAATCTGGCGTATTCCACTTCCATCCAGGTGTGACACGTGACCCCGTCCTGTCCCGTCAATTCAGACCTGGCACAGGAGCTGGTGGACTTTGGTAAGACCGAGCGTGGCTATGCAGGGGATGCCCAGATTGTGGGGACCTGTTTTCATCCATGCGGATGAGTCCAACCTGAGTAGAGAAACAAGATAGTCCTTGGCCCGCCGTGGCCCCGTTGGAAGACCATTTTCCTCCACAAACAGTGGATTTGTTCAGTTCCGTTTTCATTCCAGGGAGAGTATTGTACCTCCGCACCTTTTGAGTTGTTGAAGCCTCTCCTGCTTTGGCTCTTGTTTGATCACCGAAAGCCTGGCTGCTTGGCGCAGAGTTAGACCATATGCAGTTGATTTTGGGGAACTTGGCAGTTGATTCGTGCACGGGAGCTTTCCAGGACCGGATTTGACTTTTTCATATTGGTTCAATTGCTGACCTCGGAAATCGTTCACGCCGCATCACGAGATGACGACCAAGTTGTCCCGCCTAAACAACTAAATAGCCCAACAAGCAAACTCGTTTGGTTCTCTGGATGTTCTCCCTTTCTTCCTCACTCGGTCTGTGTTTCTTTTTGCCCAGTTGGTCCCGGAAGTGGCGGTGCTCTCCACGCGCGGGGGCCTGGAGGGGCTACCGGTCCACATCCGAAAAGGTTTGGTGGTTTCGGGTGGTTGGTTGGGGGTGGGGGGAGGATGGGTCAGGTATACATATGGTCAGTGCTTGAAGTGGGGTCCAGGTACACTCCCTAAAACTCAAACATGGAATCGGAAGTGGAGTTCATCCCCTGTAGAGCAACAAAAAAGCGCCACGCTATACACTCTCTAGAACTAACATGGAAGTGGAGAACGGCCCCTTGGAAGGCCATTTTCCATTACAAACAGGTGGTGGTTTTCCACGTAACCATGTTAGTTCCAGGGAGTGTATATCCACCTTCCATCGACGAAAGTCCAGGTGGGACTCCTGGTGAGTCGGGTGGGACACCGTTTTTCCACCTGTGGTGGGTCGAAACATCTCCAGTCCTTTTCCAGGGGGTAAAAAGTTAGTTTCTGGCTGCAGAAACAAACTACCTTTCGAGGCCGAGCTAAGGCCTGACAATTCAAAAGACAGACAGCAAAAGGAAAACTAAAGTTTTCATTGGGACAAAAAATGCTTCTGTGGGACCTGTGTTTTGGAAACTTGAGTTTTTCCAGAAAAACAATGGTCCCGACGAAACCTTTGTTTCAAGCCCCGAAACTATAACTAAACTATATCCAAAAACAAACCCCGAGATTGGGAAAACCAAATTTGTTTCTGCGGCTGAAGCTTAGTTTCATACTTTGCGCCCTCGCCGGGGTATTGGAACATCCCCCCCAACGTTTGTTTCCGGGTTGGAAACTTTAGTTTTCGAAACTAGTGGAAACTAAAGTTAATGTCTATGCGTGAAATCTAACGTTTTTCTGCTTCCAGTTGGAAACTTGTGTTTTTTCCTTGGAAACAAACGTTTTGAGATTTTAGTTTTTTGCTTCAAGACAAACGTTGGCCAACGTTACTACTATTCCTACTATGGGGTGAGGCCCGTGTTTTAAGACGTGACCACTATTCCTACTACGGGGCGCGGGGAGGCGCTATGCCAACTATATAGAAATAGAAAAGCGGGAGGGATGCGCAGGCCTTTGCGATGCGGAAAAGCGGGATGGGGGCGCGGGGGAGGGCTCTTTCACACGGCCAACTTCCAAGGAGTGAACACGAACACGACCGCGAACGGGCAACCTTAGAAACAAGACAGCGGGACGGGGGTTGGGGGGGGAGGGTGCGGCGCCTCCCGCCCAGAAGCAAACGAGACCTATACGTAAAGAAGTAGTCGAACACGAACACGACAGGTTAGATCAGATAGATTCAATCAGGTTCACTTGTCCATGCTTCTTTCTAATTACTGATACTCTTTCTTGTTCCTTGCGCCAAAAAACTTTTGTTTTACCGCCACGAAACAAACTCGGTTTTCTCTATAGTTTCGGATTTTTTAAACAAAGGCTTTACGCAGCCGAAACTTTCTGGCACACGACACCTTAGTTTCTGCCATCCAAAACCAAAGTTAAAGTGTTTCTTGTCCTCCAAAACCTTTGTTTTTCAGTCCCGAAACAAAGTTTGTTCCCCCCCGGGGGCGGGGGCAGGGTCACCTTAAAACAAACGTTTTCCTTCACAAAACGTTTGTTTCTTCCGAAAACTTTAGTTTTAAACTTTAGCCCGCGGGGTATCTCCCCTTTTGCTTGTATCGTTTGGTTATCAGAAGCTACGGGTTCTTGTCTCACCACCATGCGCGGAATGTTTCCATGCACAATTTGCCTGGCGAAGCACGCAGTCAAGATTTCTCAGGTGCCAAAAGTGGGGGTTCTGGACCAGGTGGCGCCATTGGTGGTTTGGTGAGCTGCTGATCATAGCAGCCAATCATTCACTGGAGGATCTTCCAATACCATCCAATTCCATCCAATTCCAACAGTACTTGGAGCCCTGAGAATATAATATGTCATTCATTCTTGTGCTGAACATGCACAGGGTCACCAAGGGCGCCAGTTTCGTTGGATTTAGGGGTCGAAGGAGAAGAAGGTCGATGTTGCTATGGCCTACTATGATGTTTGCACAGCTAGCGGAGAGATTTCTTTCACCCCAACAATCCAAGGTGCGGGCTTTCGGATATAGTTGCCTGAAGCAGCGAAGTATCATCCACTAGGTAACCCTGGAACAACGTGATAGAGAATCCACACCGTATATTACAGAGAAGGCCATACGGCCTCCCCCACTTCAATTCAACGTGGTGAATCTGTTTCATGTAGGGAAACCAACAGAGGTTTTTTCACAACCATATACTATATACGTACATACTAAAGATATATATATATAGCGACGGACTGAAACTTAGAATGACGTCAGTTCGCCATCAGAATTTACTATACGCACTTAGAATGACGGCCAAAAATGCTGTTTTGCGGGCCCACTTAGAATGTCCCACGGCAAAAACTCGTTCGGGATTCTAAGTGCGATCATCGAAAATGTGATTTCTTTTTTCAGAACGTATCGCACAAATCATATCAACATGTTAACGTTGCTAATTTATGAATGATACCGGTGGAACCACTGCTTATTGTGTGTGGAAGGGTTGGGTGTTGTCCTGTCAATATGTATCTCTATATATCTACCCGAAGCTAGCATGTTACTTTGGAATTTGCGGGATGGAAACACAAATAAATGATCATAGGAGATTGCATTTGGGGGGCATTCCCACTGAAACCTGCATGTCTACAGGGTTTTTGAACTTGGGTCTTTGATATGTCCTAAAGCAGATAAAACAGCGTTAGCAAAGTTTGTTGCACTCTGCCTCTTTTACTGGATATATGCGTGTAAATGTAATTTCCTGCCCTGATCCAGCTGCATTCAATGGCTTCAACTGACGCTTTGCTAAACATCACAAAAAGCAACAAAAGGATGAGAATCAATGACAGGAAAATGGGACATCCTATCCTTTTCATCGTTCCATTTGCCTTTCCTCTTCCTCTTCCTTTTCTTTCCCTCTTCATTCGTCTCATTGTTTTTTCTCTTCCTATTCTTTTGCCTTTACCTGTTGCCTGCTCAACTGCTCCCTTTTCTTTTCCTTGCCCTCTTCTTCTGATACCTTTCCGGTTTTCCTTTCCTGGTTCCTTTCCTCTTCCTTCTACTTTCTGCTGCCATGTCTCATTCTTAGCCATTTTGTCCTTTTCCTTTTCCTCTGCCTAGTGCTTTCCTTTCACCTTTTTCTACCATTTCATACTGTTGCTTTTTCGTCGTTCTTGCCCTTTCCTTTTGTTTGCCTGCTCTGTAGGTTTGCGGCTTGCAGCATGCAAAGGCTGGGCGCAGATGCTGTTTGCAAATCTATGCGTGCATACACACACTCACAGACTGACAGTTAGAATGCCGCTCTTGATCCCAAACATGGCAACGAGGAAGGGGATGAGGAGAAACAATGACAGGAACATGAGACATCCGCTCCTTTTCATTGTTGCATGTTCCTTTGCTCTTTCTCTTCCTGTCCTATCCCTTTTGCATCTTTTCTTTTCCTGTCTCATTATTCTTTTTCCTTTCCACTTTATTATGTTTCCTTTCCTCTTTTACTTGTCTGTTTCCTTTCCCCTTCCTTCTCCTTTCTGCTGCCATGTCTCGTTCTTAGCCATTTTGTCCTTTTCCTTTTCCTCTGCCTGGTGCTTTCCTTTCACCTTTTTCTACCATTTCATACTGTTGCTTTTTCGTCGTTCTTGTCCTTTCCTTTTGTTTGCCTGCTCTGTAGGTTCGCGGCTTGCAGCATGCAAAGGCTGGGCGCAGATGCTGTTTGCAAATCTATGCGTGCATACACACACTCACAGACTGACAGTTAGAATGCCGCTCTTGATCCCAAAAATGGCAACGAGGAAGGGGATGAGGAGAAACAATGACAGCAAAATGAGACACCCGATCCTTTCCATTGTTGCATTTCCCTTTGCTCTTCCTCTTCCTTTTCTTGTCCTTTTGCTTCTTTTCTTTTCCTGTCTCATTATTCTTTTTCCTGTCCACTTTTTTTCAGTTTCCTTTCTTCTTTTACTTGTTTGTTTCCTTTCCCCTTCCTTCTGCTTTCTGCTGCCATGTCTCGTTCTTAGCCATTTGTCCTTATTCCTCTTCCTTGTCCTTTCCTTTCGTTTGTCTATTCTGTGGGTTTGCAGTTTGCAGCGTGCCAAGGCTGGGCACATATGTCATGTTCTTTGCAAACCTATGCGTGCATACAAACACACACTCACAGATGGACAGTTAGAATGCCCGTCTTGATTCCAACAATTGCAATGAGGAAGGAAGGGAGGAGAAACAATGACAGGAAAATGAGACATCCTATCCCTTTCATTGTTCCATGTGTCTTTCCTCTTCCTCTTCCTGTCCTTTTGCCTCTTGCCTTTTCCTGTCTCATTGTTCTTTTCCTTTCCTCTTCTTTTGCTGTCTTTATCTGTTTCCTGTTCCCCTTCCTTCTCCTTTCTGCTGCTATGTCCCGTTCTTAGCAATTGTGCGCTTTTTCTTGTTCCTCATCCTTGTCCCTTTCTTTTTGTTTGCTTCTACCATTTCTTCATGTTCCTTGATCTTCTTCCTTGTCCTTCCCTTTTTGTTTTTCTATTCTGTAGGTTTGCAGTTTGCAGCGTGCAAAGGCTGGGGACATATGTTGTTTGCAAACCTATGCGTGCATACACATACTCACAGACGGACAGTTAGAATGCCGGTCTTGATCCCAAAAATTGCAACAAGGAAGAGGGGAGAAGAAACAATGACACGAAAATGAAGCATTCTATCCTTTTCTTTGTTCCTTCTTGCCTTTCGTCTTTGTTTTCCTTTCCTTTTTCACCCTCTGTCCTTTTCCTTTCTCATTGTTCTTGACATGTCCTATTATATATGTATATAGCATGTTTTGTTTACTGTTCATTTTTGTGGTTGCTTCTTTGCTTTGTGTCCTTTCTTTTTTGTCCTTTTCTGTTTCCTTTCCCCCTCCTTCTCCTTTCTGCTGCCATGTCCCATTCTTAGCCATTTTGTCCTTTTCCTTGTTCCTCTTCCTGGTGCTTTCCTTTCACCTTTTTTCTACCATTTCATACTGTTGCTTTTTCGTTGTTCTTGTCCTTTTCTTTTGCTTGCCTGTTCTGTAGGTTTGCAGTTTGTAGGATGCAAGGAATGGCCCATTTTGTTTGCCAATCTATGCTTGCATACACACACTCACAGACTGACAGTTAGAATGCCACCCTTGATCCAAAAATTGCAACGAGGAAGGGGATGAGGAGAAACAATGACAGGACAATGAGACATCCGATCCTTTCCATTGTTGCATTTCCCTTTGCTCTTCCTCTTCCTTTTCTTGTTCTTTTGCTTCTTTTCTTTTCCTGTCTCATTATTATTTTTCTTGTTCACTTTTTTCAGTTTCCTTTCTTCTTTTACTTTTTTGTTTCCTTTCCCCTTCCTTCTGCGTTCTGCTGCCATGTCTCGTTCTTAGCCATTTGTCCTTATTCCTCTTCCTTGTCCTTTCCTTTCGTTTGTCTATTCAAGTGGGTTTGCAGTTTGCAGCGTGCCAAGGCTGGGCACATATGTCATGTTCTTTGCAAACCTATGCGTGCATACAAACACACACTCACAGACGGACAGTTAGAATGCGCAGCTTGATTCCAAAACTTGCAATAAGGAAGGAAGGGAACAGAAACAGCGACAGGAACATGAGACATCCTATCCTTTTCATTGTTCCATTTCCCTTTCCTCTTCGTATTCCTTCTCCTTTCCTTTAGCATCGTTCCTTTTCCAGTCCCATTGTTCTTTTTTCCTTTCTTTCCTTTCCGCTTTTCCTTTCTGTCTCCTTTCCCCTGCTTTCTCCTTTGTGCTGCCATGTCCCGTTCTTAGCTGTTTGTCCTTTTCCTTGTTCTTTTGTTTGCCTATTCTGTGGGTGGTTTGGCGTGCAAAGGCTGGGCACATATGTCATGTTGTTTGCAAATCTATGCATACATACACATACTCACAGACGGACTGTTAGAATGCCCGTCTTGATTCCAATAATTGCAATAAGGAAGGGAGGGAGGAGACACCATGAAAGGACAATGAGACATCCTATCCCTTTCATTGTTCCATTTGTCATTCCTTTGCCTCTTCCTGTCCTTTTGCCTCTTGCCTTTTCCTGTCTCATTGTTCTTTTCCTTTCCTCTTCTTTTGCTGTCTTCATCTGTTTCCTGTTCCCCTTCCTTCTCCTTTCTGCTGCTATGTCCCGTTCTTAGCAATTGTCCTCTTCCTTGTCCTTCCCTATTGTTTAGCTATACTGTAGGTTTGCAGTTTGCAGCGTGCAAAGGCTGGGGACATATGGTGTTTGCCAGCCTATGCGTGCATACACATACTCACAGACGGACAGTTAGAATGCCGGTCTTGATCCCAAAAATTGCAACAAGGAAGGGGGAGGAGAACTCATGACACAAAAATACAGTTTTTTTTTTTACCATATATATTTTGCAGTGTTTTTGTTAATTATGTTTTGGTTTCTTCTTTGCTTTGTGTCCTTTCTCTTTTCCTTTTCTGTTTCCTTTCCCCCTCCTTCTCCTTTCTGCTGCCATGTCCCATTCTTAGCCATTTTGTCCTTTTCCTTGTTCCTCTTCCTGGTGCTTTCCTTTCACCTTTTTTCTACCATTTCATACTGTTGCTTTTTCGTCGTTCTTGTCCTTTCCTTTTGCTTGCCTCTTCTGTAGGTTTGCAGTTTGCAGGATGCAAGGGCTGGGCGCATATGTTGTTTGCAAATCTATGCTTGCATACACACACTCACAGACTGACAATTAGAATGCCGCTCTTGATCCCCGAAATTGCAACAATGACAAGGAAGGAAAATACGACATCCGATATCACCCGATCCTTTTCATTGTATATATGTTTCTTTCCTTTCCCTCTTCATTATCTTTGCCTTTCGCTTCTCCACTTGTCCTGTCTCATTGTTCTTTGTCCTGTCCACTTTTTTCTGTTTCCTTTCCTCTTCCTTCTCCTTTCTGCTGCCATATCCCGTCCTTAGCCAGGGCCATTGTTTTCTTTTGTGTTCTTCGTCCTTTTTTGCCTTTGTCCTTTTCCTGTCTCATGTTCTTTTCCTTTCCTACAGTACTCCTTTTGCCTTTATCCTTCTCCTTTTCTTGTTTTTTTTTGTTTCCTCTTCTGTTTCCTCTCCTGTTCCTTTTCCTTTCTGCTTCCATATCTTGTTCTTTGCCCTTTGTTTCTTTACAATGATGACAAACGGGTTGTTTGACTGTCAAGTAAGACAAACCCGGAACTTGCACTTAAAATGTCGAGCTTCCCCCCTGACGCACGTCCAAAATGCAGGAGCCCTCACAAGTCAATAATTATGTAGGAGGGCCCTGGTTTTGGGCATGCTTAGTTGACCGATCAAAGCCGATGGCACGCTTGGCCCACAAGAAAAAGTTACTGGATGCTCACGCCATATTCTGTCAGCAGCCCGGCTTGATCTATGGCCCTGAAACCATTCGGGCTGAGAAGAACATATTATATATATAATATATGCTGAGGAAATATGCTGTTTCAAGCACAATATTCCAGTTCAAACATGACTTTTGGGCGCCGACGTTCTATGTGATGCCCCGGAAAAGCCTTTCTGCAGCTATTCTTACAACAGGGGTCCTCCCCCTGCTTCGGGTGTTTTCCGCCTGAGTTTTGGATCTGCGTTGATGAGAGCACGTCATTCTAAGTTTCAGTCCGTTGCTATATATAGTATGTAGCCAGGTGGCACCGAAAACAAATCCACCGCCATGGCTCCCAATGCGAGCCGCCTCAAGAAGCTTACGCACACTATTCCTAGTGTGGGAGGTTGTCAGGCTCCGCGAGCTGCCGCTTGAGCTGGTGCATTGCCTCCTGCTAAGAGGCCTCCATGACAAAATTGTCAAAAGGCAGACATGCCTGAAGCTCAGTGGAATGCCACCCGAACAGAGAGATCCTACAAAAGGTTGCTGGAAGACCTTGGTTGCAGCGCGGACATGCTTGATGTGCTGAACATGCGTACGGAGCATTGGCATTCAACGCCATTGCACCTGTCGCAACTCTTGTCGCTTGTGTTGCATGAATTGTCAAACCAAATGCCAACAAACTTTGCCGTCAGGTCACAGGCCTCAGCACCTCCCCAACCAACAGGCTGCTCAAAAGATGGGGGCCTTGCCAAAACGTAGGACCGACCAACTGCCCGTAAAAGCGTGCCGTGTCCACATGCCGGCAAATCAAACACAAATATACAGCCTAACAAAACGACCCAAAGATGTGACTCAAAACCAACTTTGAAACAAAGCCTCGTTTAACTGCTGGATGATCAAACGCCTTCAAACCACCAGAGAAACCTTTAGAAGTACAAGAGCCGAATCACATTTTTCAAAGCATGCAACAGCCAGAGCAGATTAAACTGATTAAACCAAACACGGATAAAACAAATTCACCTAGCTACAAAATTCACCGCGCACTTCTGGTAGCCAGTAGGCACAACATTTCACCACGGTGCTGAGTGGTTGTATTTAACAAAGCACATGTTTCTCACTTGCTGACTAAAGTAGAGTGAGGACATCAACACTTCTCCGGGTTTCTCGAAGACTAGATGGTCAGGTCAAGTCGTCAAACCTGTTTGTCAACCAAACGCTCGAAACGACAACAAAAGAACACATGCCAATTGGTGCCTCAGGGTGCCTCGATGTTTCGACCCCGAAGAAAAACAGCATCGAAAGCCATCGCACCCAAAACCATCGCCCCAAAGAAACGCCAGGTGCAATCGCTTCGAACTCTACTTCGCGTCCCCCGAGACGCGGAAGTTCGCCGCCCTGGAGTGGGAGAGCCCAACGGGAAAATGAACGGTGGGACGGTGGCAGACCGCTCAAGCCTTCTGGAGCAGGTAGTAGTGGGAACCCGAAAAGAAGTCGCACAGCTACAGGCTGAATAAATGAAACTTGTCATCCATCTTGGCACGAGGATCATTCAGCTCCTTGTAGGTCGACTTACGTTTGAGGGAGACTGAAAACGATGGGGATCTCCGACTCCAAAGGGGATTCATGGACCAGGATAGGCAGACTTTGAGAGGTCATAAATGGGAGTATAGGTTAGGTCATATGATTGACTCTAGAATATGCAGCAACCATCAGCAACCAGTGGAAACAAAGGCTGAGATTCAGGGTTCCTTTCAGATTCATGCTTTTGGTTTTGGTATTCAGTGAGCAGCCCAGTCGGTTTCGAAGTCTGGGCTCTGTTTTCCGTGAACAGATCTTTGCTGATCCGAAGGAAGACATTCTGAAGCAGCAGCACATAGCAGCACCCAATTTGGGTAGAAAATTTGTGATGATAAGAGATGATAAGAGAAGACTCACTCCAAGTTCAAACTTTTGGTGGCAGTGTCTCGAAATGTTTGGCTGCAAGTTGACAGAATCTCATCAACTTGAATTGTCCCTTCCTTGATGTGTTTCTGCTTAAACCAAGGAACACGATCACAGTCTTTGCTGAACAACATATGCCATACACTCCATGGGACTGGAACATATGCCGCCCCAAAAGACCCCTTGGAATTACCACCACCCCAAGGTTTGCATCTATGCCAGTCCCATGAGTCACGTTTGGGTAGACGAACGCCGCGCAAGCGGCCGCGGTGGATCGGTTCCGAGACTGGACCGTGGTGTGCCGTCGCATCATCCAACCTTCGCAGGGCAGTCCATGCCTTCCTCAGTCACAAGTCTGGCCTCACTCGGGAGGCGGTTTGGACCGGCGGGGGACCGGCGGGGGGTGTTCAATGAGGAGGGGTCATGGGAACGGCTGGGCAGAAGATTTTCCAAAAAAATAGAGACACAAACAAGACGAAACATGACTATTTCACTGAAGTTTTTGACTTAGTGGACATTGCTTTCTTGGGAGACACTCTGAAGACACAAGGGCCTGGAGTCTCAGTTCGTACCTCAGAAGATGGGTAACAAGTCGTATACCTGTCTTTATAAGGTCATGAGTCACGTCCCATTTTCTATAGGGCACTTCAAGTCGGGTCCAGGGACAAATCCACCGGCACCTTGTGGACTTTGGAAGTCTTTTCTGTGGCACGTGCCCATCCCAGGAACTGGAGCCCTACCTCTTCAGCCACACAGGCGAGTCAGCCACGGAGCATCTCTTCCAGGCCCCGTGATCCCAGCAGGGAGTGAAGTGAAACAGTGGACAGGTGGAAGCAGTTTTCGATGGATGTGGGGCTTGGCAGACCCGGCTACACGAAATAAGGAGGAGATGTCACAGAATAAGCAACAGATTAACATGCATACTTAGACTTAGATTGTCTTAGATCTATAATTGTGATGTTTGTTGTTGAGTGATACGTTATACCAAAGCAGACTCTGCAAGACCGTATGTCTCAGTAGCTCAAGGAGATTTACTCAACAAATCACTTTTATCAACATACAGGTCACCCAAAGTATTTCAGTGACCATGGACAGAGGAGATGAGATGACTTACCGCAACATAGTGTCCAATAACACTAACTGATGGGGACACCACCAACAAGGCATTCCGCGATAGTCAATTGAAGGAAGTATCCAGTCTCACAAAAACAAATTTCCCTACGTTTTGAGGAACCAAAGGGCTGTTTGGAGCCCTTCGAAACACTTTGAACACTCCAACTAGAGTCCAAAGAGTGTCCTAACCAAGTTGAACACGACTGATTTGGAGCTCTTCGAACGACCCAAAAGCTTGACTTGCTTGGGCCTCCCATGACCGGTGAGTGCCGCAGGTGAGCTCTGGCTTGGACTCCCTGGTGCTTGGAGAGGCGCAGATCCTGGCACAGGCGCCGATCCTGGCCGCGGCAGGGAACAACCCGTCAGTCGACGACGGGCGCCGGGGCCCGTGGGGTGCCAAAAACCAAGCTCAGAGGATCAGGAGGATCCCAAATCCACTAACTGTTGTGCGTTCCAGACACCTTTTACCCATCATGTCTTTTCCCGAATGCGTAGCGAAGGGTTCTAGGGGGGTAGAGCCTTGTTCACGACTCGTTGTCGTAGCGACCGCAAGCGTTGTCAACCGTCTGCAACCGTTCGCGGATGGGGCGCTATGGCGCTCACATTGGGCGAAGCTTTTGGAGAGGGTTTTGGATGGAAGCATGACGTGTCAGATTTGTGTGAAATAGGGAGAAAAGGTGTGGAAACGTGAGAGGATGAAGTGTGGAGGATGAATTCACTGCGCAAGCGCAGGGTTTTGCGAGATGGGCAGTTTTCTGCGCAGTCACATTGGGATTGGCGTTTAGAGGGCGGTGTGTTTCTGGGGCGTTGGATGTGGCTGTGACATCGGGATTTGCGTTTCAGGCTGTTGCTTCGAAGCTGTGCTTTCATGACAAGTCTGAGCTCAAATGGCGACTTTGGTGGATGGGAGTGTGCTCAGAACGTGTCGAAATCATTCCAAGCGTGTGGTGTGGTGTAAATTTTGCTGAAGCGTAACATTGGATATGATATTGTCACTTTTCGTGGCAGGCGCAGTACTTTGTGCGGGGCTTGAGGTGTGTAAGTGCAATTCTCGCGTCGCGGTAGGTGCAGGGAATCGTGAGGTTGCGAGGTGTGGTGGAGGTCACATTTCGTGGCAGGCGCAGTACTTTTTGTGCATGTTGGAGGTGTGGACGTGCAACCTTTCGTGGCAGGCACAGGGAATCGTGAGGTTGCGGAGGTGAATGTTGCTGTGACACTGGGATTGGCATGTGAGCGGGTGTTGTTGGAGGGGATGGAATCGTGAAACTGCTTGGGATGGGGCTTCCCGCTTGTGACTTTTGGAGGAAGTCTCGTACAAAATGCTCGTTTTGGAGACTTTTTTTGACGAGGAAGTCTCATACGAAACGCTCGATTCGGAGACTTGACACATGCATTTTGGAGGAAGTCTTGTACGAAACGCAGTGTTGAACTTTTTTGAAGTGGCCGTCTTTTTTGCATATGTCTTTGTGCTACTGTTCCTTCGCCTCACGGCTTTTGCACAGTGAGTCCAGCAACCGGCTCTCGTGGGGGCCAAGAGGTCTTCTTCACTTGTGTATTTTTTGTGTTTTGTTTTGGCCGTGTGTGGAACGCAGAGTTGGTAGGAAGGACATCAGTGACGGAGACACATTCGAGACAACCTCGTCATTGACAGAAACACATCATCGAGAGATTCCAACCGATGGGCAGAAAAAGACCCCCACAACCGAACAGGGCCAAAAGATTACTTGCGGTGGAGAGTCTGCAGCAAAAGATAGGAGAAGGCGCATGTGTATCGGTGGATGGATGGGTGGTCTGGCAGAACAGGATCTCAATGTCAATGAGATCGAGGGGCTATGAAGCACTGCCATCTCAGTTTCAAAGGATGATGAGGATGATGAAGAAAGACTTCAACCTCGAGTTGCGAGGCGCCGAGCAGAAGAGTCGGTGGACTCTGGGTGGTATTCTTGACAGCTTCAAGTTGCGCTTCCACCCAACAGACGCCACGACGGTGTCTCAGCGGAGAGTTGTGTCCCAGTACCCTGGGAACGCCTTCTTGAACAGTTACCTCATGACGATCTTCGCCACGAAGCAGATGTCAGAAGCTCTGATGAAGAGACTTGTAAGGGTGTTGATCTTTAATTTGTTGTGCTGTCAGGTCGACAGGTTCTGTGGGCCGTCCGACTGGCACCTCGTGGACGCTTTTGGTGCTTCGCAAAGTATGTTCAGGTGCTGGCGCCGCAACTTTTATTAAAGTGAAGTTGAGCAAATGGATCACCGAGAACTTGGCTGCCTAAAGCAGTTCATCAACTTTCGCTCAAGCCTCGCATATTCCTGATTACTCTATTACTACTTTCCTTTTCTGCGCGAGTCTAGTTGCTTTTTTTGTTTGCCTTTTTTGGCTTCTCGGATTTTTTTAGGCTGATGCTGTGAAAGCATTCCTGCCCGTCAAGTACGCACAAGTTGTCGTGGAGCAACCCAAGTCTTCCCCGATGTCCTCGCTTCCGTGCTGGGACGATTTGGGATCAGAGTGCCAGATGACCTTTTAACCATCACCTACATAGCCTTGTCCGACGCTCTTGCGGAACACTCTTGTAAGACGCTCTCGTGGGTAACTCTTTTGTGGCACTCTTGTATGGCATTCTTGTGGGACACTCTTGCGAAGCATTACGAAACGCTCTTGTAGGACACTCTTGTAACTCTTGTGGGACACTCTTGTAGGACTCTGTAGGACACTCTTGCGGGCGGGACTCTTGGGCACAGTCTTGTGGGGCGCTACTACTAAAGTCTCCAAAAGTCAACCGTCACGTCTCCAAAGCTAGCGTTTTGCACGAGACTTGCTCCAAGAGTCACACGTCAAGTCTGCAAAACGAGCGTGTTGTACGAGACCTCTTCCAAAATTAAACAGTCAAAGTCTCCAAAACGAGCGTTTCGCAGACGTCCTCAAAGATTCGCACTTCAACTCTGCAAAACGAGTGTCCGCAAAAGTGTCCTATACAAGAGTGTCCAACAAGAGTGTCCCACAAGAGTGTCCCACGAGAGTTTTCCACAAGAGTGTCCTGCAAGAGCGTCCCACAAGAGTGTCCTATAAGAGTGTCCCACAAGAGTGTCCCGCAACAGTGTCCCACAAGAGTGTCCTACAAGAGTGTCCCACAAGAGTGTCCCACAAGAGTGTCCTACAAGAGTGTCCCGCAAGAGTGTCCGTCAAGAGTGCCCTACAAGAGTGTCCTACAAGGGTTTCCCGGAGGAGTGTCCTACAAGAGTGTTCGGAAGAGTGTCCCTCTAGAGTGTCATACAAGAGTGTCCCGCCAGAGTCTCCTCAAGAGTGTCCCACAAGAGTGTTCCACAAAAATGTCCGACAAGAGTGTCCTACAAGAGTGACCTACAAGAGTGCCCCGCAAGAGTGTCCTAGGAGAGTGTCCCACAAGAGTGTTCCACAAGAATGTCCGACAAGAGTGTCCTACCAGAGTGTTCTACAAGGGTGCCCGCAAGAGTGTCCTACAAGAGTGTCCCACAAGAGTCTCCCAAAAGCATGTCCGACGAGAGTTTCCTACAAGAGTTTCCTGCCAGGGTGTCTCACAAGAGTGTCCCACAAGAGTGTTCCGCAAGAGTGTCCCACAAAAGTGTCATACAAGAGTGTCCCACAAGAGTGTCCTACAAAATTCTTCGGCGAGACTGTCCCGCAAGAGTGTTTGGCAAGAGTGTCCTACAGGAGCTTTCCGCAAGAGTGTCCCACCAGAGTGTCATACAAGAGTGTCCCACGAGAGTGTCCTACAAGAGTCTTCGGAAAGAGTGTCCCACAAGAGTGTTGGACAAGGGTGTCCCACAAGAGTGTCCTACAAGAGTGTCCCGCGTCCCGTAAGAGTGTCCCAAAAGAGTGCCCCACAAGAGTGTCCTACAAGAGTTGCCCGCAAGAGTGTCTGCCAAGAGTGTCCTACAAGAGCGTTCCGCAAGAGTGCCCCACAAGAGTGAATGTCATGCAAGGCCTTCCACATCCCACAACAATGCACGAGTGTCCCACAAGGTTTTCCGACAAGAACGTGTCCTACAAGAGTGTCCCGCAAGACTTTTCCACAAGAGTGTCCCGCAAGAGTGGTCGGCAAGAGTGTGGTACAAGAGTGTCCCACAAGAGCGTCCTAGGAGAGTGTTGCACAAGAGGCCGACGCGAGTGTCCCACAAGAGTGTTCCAAAAGAATGTCCGACAATAGTGTCCTACAAGAGTGTCCTGCAAGGGTGTCTCACAAGAGTGTCCTACAAGAGTGTCCCACAAGAGTGTCCTACAAGAGTCTTCGGCAAGAGTGTCCCACAAGAGTGTCGGACAAGAGTGTCCCACAAGAGTGTCCCGCAAGAGTGTCCCACAAGAGTGTTCCGCAAGAGTGTCCCAAAAGAGTGCCCCACAAGAGTGTGCTACAAGAGTGTCCCACAAGAGACAAAAGTGTCCTACAAGAGCGTTCCACAAGAGTGTCCCAAGAGTGAGTGTCATGCAAGGCGTCCCACAACAATGCACAAGAGTGTCCCACAAGGGTTTCCGACAAGAATGTGTCCTACAAGAGTGTCCCGCAAGACTTTTCCGCAAGAGCTTCCGACCAGAGTGGCCGACGAAAGTGTCCCGCAAGAGTGTCCCGTATGAGTGGCCGGCAGGAGTGTGGTACAAGAGTAAGAGTGTCCTAGAAGAGTGTCCCACAAGACTTTTCCACAAGAGCTTCCGACCAGAGTGGCCGACGAAAGTGTCCCGCAAGAGTGTCCCACAAGAGTGTCCTACAAGACGAGTGTCCCGCAAGAGTGCACCACACCAGTGTCCCATAGTGTCCCACAAGAGTGTCCCTCAGAGGTGGCAACTTCTAGCGCACGTGTAAAGTGGGAAGCAGTTCCTGGCAGCTAGACAGGGTACGTGAGTGTCCCACCAGAGTGTTGCACAAGAGTCCACAAGAGTGTCCTGCAAGAGTGTCCCACAGAGTGACGAAAGTCTTGCACAAGAGTGTCCCACAAGAGTGTTCTACAAGAGTGTCTCCTACAAAACTGTCAAAAAATGTTTGGGCGTTAGTCTTTCAGTACGTGTTTGCATTCGGATTCGTGGGTTCCATCTTGTTTTTTGGGGGTGTATGATCTGGTGGATGTGGATTTTTCTCCGGTTCGGTAAGTCACCGAAACTGAGGGAAGACCCGCATTATTGGTTCATTTGCTCCGGTTACTATGGGACTGCCTATCCAGCAAAAGTGGATCAAATAGGGCTGCATGTGTTTGTTCCCCAGATAGCTGGAAGCTATAGGGGTTCTTACTTCTCAATGG
>CAXIVM010000890.1:0-16010 GCA_964035705.1 Porites rus
TCTCAATGGGCATCTTAGCGGCTAACTGCTTTGAACACTCTTGTTGTGTGTTTTTGGTAGTGCATTCGAGAAAATGTGGGAACATGCAGTTGTTCACAGAATGAGGGACTACTCCCAAGATCTGGACGCCTTGCTGATCGCAAAGCCTCCTAGATTGACAGTGGACCACCTGGCCATGTACCAAGACTACATTGGAAAGCCCTTGCACAAGATGACAGGTGAGAAAGACAAGCTGGTCGATTCTACAGAAGTTGATGAAGCTGAGGTGGCAATTGTTTGAAACAGCTGTCAACAAATACGAATACAAGTTGTAGAAGCGAGGTGGGGGGTTCAAATTGTTTTGGATTTCATGGGCCAACAACAGGAGAACCTACTACAAGCTGAATATTCTCTGATTTGCGCTGGGCTTGCCAACGACTACAAGGAAGCTGTGGCATACAACTTGCGGAAGAGTAAGGCCAGCCTTCAAACAACAACCCCCAAATCTTTCCCCTCTTGACTCACCTGGCTACCCTGTCCAGGTGGCATCTGGAAGACATGTACAACATGCACCACTATCAGTAATGGCAATGTTTGCCTTTTTTGTGACAGTCCTTTTCAATTTGCATATTCTGTGGTTTGTTTCCTCTTGTTCCTGGTTCCGTGATGGGGGGGTCCAAGGTATTGCATGTCAGAGATCAAATCACGACAGGGCTCAACCTCATTGACAAATGGATGGAGCGACGCTGCTTGATGCTTTGTGCAGACAAAGGTCAGAAAGATTCTTTGTCTGCATTCGCCCGTCGCCTGCTAGTGGACGCATCGCACCAATTTGGTGAAATGGACGCTCAAAAAGTCCATCATGTGGGCTTCTTGGACATGGCCAAGTACGGCCGCCTTGGTATGCCTGACATAAATGACATGGCCGCATGGAGTCTTCGAGTCCTGAAGCAAAACGAAGAGTATAGTAACTGGTCTTGACTGTTCTTTTGTGAGTCATTGTGAGTTCATAACAAAGCTTCCCGTTCTACTGTTGATTTATTCTCAGGCATGGTGATGTGCTTGGCCCCAGTCCTGGCGGGGGATGGAGTTCTGAATGGCTTGCGAGGCGAGCACAGGAGCTGGTAGTTTTGGCTAGCTATTGTTTGCGTATAACATTTTTTACATAGATAGATGTGATATGATATGATATGATATATATGATATATGATATGAGATAGATAGATAGATAGATAGATGGCTATTGAATGTGAGTTGAACCCCTTCCTGAAGGAGGATCGAGGACAAGTTCTTGAATTGTGGAATGGAGATGAAGAACTGCATGGTTTGCTTTGATTGCTCTGGACTCCATGGCAACCGGATGCCAAGCACAACTTATGACAGTTTTAAATTTGTCAAAGCAGTATTTATTGTTCTTAAAGAGTGCTTGTGTGCCAACTGAGAACGTTCCCGGCTATGCTGCCTGCATGGATGGTCACCTTGGCAGACACACTGGGATGTCGGCAAGGTACTTTGTACCGTGCACCTCGAGGGTCGGATCTCAAGCTCCAGGATGACAATGTCTTCTGTCGCAACCAGTTTTGGAATAGCATGTCGTGTGCACCGACAGCCCCTTTGCCTTTGAGTCACCCAGCTTCATGAATCAGTTTTTGTTGCGCAGTTCAAGAGCAATTGTCAAAACATCCATGAAGAGGTGAATACGTGACACCAGAGTCCGGAGTGTTCTTCAGTCACGAACAGGGGCGTTCTTTGACTGAACCTTGATGTTTGCACAGAACCCTTTTTCCTTTGTTTGGCTTGCGGTGTGTTTGTTCAACTGGCACTAGCAGATCACATCCTGTGTCCTGCCACCGCCTTGAAGGATAAAGAAGATGGGGCCCAGTGGTTTTCATCGCCAGCCACGATCAAGTCCATTTTGCAAGCCTGCTTATCGAAAGTGAGTACCATGAAGAACCAGGTCTGCATCCTACATCACTACTCGATGTACGAGGGAACCTTCGAGAAGGCGTGTTGTTTTGAGAAAGGAAACGACTGTTTAATTCGTTTGGACAACGTTTTGTAAAACTGCAGTTGTGCAGCGTTCTTGTTATTGTTACCGACTTTGCAGGTAGCAGTTGATATGATGGCTGAACTTCAACAGGATTGCCATTTGGCCTGCTACAGCGAGACATCGAGTCCACAGCTCTTCCAGTTCTCCGTGGGACAGCTGAAGGACAAGCTGCTGGAGGCTGGAGCTGGGCAACGAAGGTTTGCTTACCCCCCAAAAACATGTTAGTGTATACAGATGTGTATGGTATGCGCGCACTTTTAAGTTGTTGATTGGCCTATCCAGGATTGGAAGCAAGGTCGCAATTTGGTTGGTGCACTCACGCCCAAATATATCAGCGAGCCAGACTTCTCAGATCAAGTGGCACCTCGCTTGCCAAGTCTCAAACTTTGCAAAATGACGGAGGAGGGCTCGCTGCAGATCCCACAGGATGTGCGCAGCAAGTGGCTGTCCGACCCACTCCGCAGCAATTTGGATTTCATTTAACATAGTTTGTCTAAGCTGTCAAATGTTGTTGTGCATTTTGTGCCTGTGTAGTTTGGATGCTTCGTTATTTGTTGTCATTGCCAAGATCCTGATTGGAGACAGAGATTGAAGAATTTTGACAGCGTGTTCACTCCAGCAGCACCCAGTGGTACTGGAACTACCGCTCCAGCTCCTTCGCCGCAACCAGACGACGCTGAGCGAGATTTGGGAGTTGCGAATCCGGATCCTGTGGGGCCGCAGCTCATGGAGCCTCCATCTTTGACAGAGGAAGCATTCAAGCAGAAGTATTCCAGTTCGGCATCCACAAATGTCACGATCAATGTGGGTGGATGCAACCTGACAGCCACCCTGGTGGACAACAAGTTGTATTTCAGCACTGCCACGAAGATGAAGCTTTTGGGTGCATCCACCCCAAATGCAAAACCAGTCCTCCTCTACGCAGGAGGTAGCTGGATTTCAGAGGACAGCAAGGACTGGTGTTCAAACATATGTAGTTTTGTGAAAAGGCATATGTGTATATATATATATATGTATAGTTATATATGGTTGTTGTATTCCCTTGCAGGCACGTGATTTCCTGAGCAAGGATGCCAACAAGGGCAAGGCAGTGGAATTCCGCCTGAGTTCCTGCGATGATCCAGCTTCTGAGTTGCAATGATGCTAGTTTTGGAATGGTTGGGGCTGCTTGTCAGTTTCCTTCATCAGCTTAGGTTGTCTTCGAAGAGCAAAGCCCCCAGGGCCTTGTGGACACAGGTCCATTCTCTTTGTATGAGCTCCTTATTTCTTTGGAGAAGCGGGGCCACTTGGACCAGACTTTGACTGGGCATTCCTATCAGCGACCACCAGCTGTGGCACGTGGAGAGCAGCGAGACACGTTCACTGTCTCTCATACTTCTCACTCAGTGTTCAAACCGAACAACGTGAACCAGAAGCAATTGAAGGGCTCAAACATCGCTGGCTACGTGGGGATGACCCGGCTTGAGGCCTCCTCCTACCTGTGCCTAGTTTGGCGAGCCTCGGGATGGTCTGGGATTGAGTTTTTTCATTTTGTTGCTGAAATGCTTGTGGTATTTTTTAATACTCAACTTTTTGAACTTTGGGATTCTGCTTCGAAGCTCTTTTCAACATGAGGTATGCGTCACTACATTCGGGAGAAAACCATTGGACCAGCGAAGCCGCTCTGGTTCCTCAAGGCTGATATGCAAATGGACGCGAAGACGTACTATGAGATGGCATAGCCTGCTGGTGAGTGAGGGGGGCCTTGAATGGGTTTTGAGATGAACTAGCAACATAGCAGGTTCACCACCGCATTCTGATTTTGCGACCCAAGTGACTGTCAAACGAGATGCAAAAGTGCGTCTGTCAGTTCAAAGCCTTGAGAATGTCAAAACATGTCAAATATGAACCGAGGATTGCACAAAACTATCATAAAACCCCACGGCAATGTGGCGTCATTTTTCCTCAAGCACGCTAACACTTGCTTTCTGAAGTTCTTGCCTTGTGAAGTTTTGTGGACGATGGCGAATCTAGTGGACTTGGAGTCGGACGATGTCACTGTTGCCAACCAGAAGGTCGTTGACAAACATGTGGGTGCTTCAGTGTCTTTGATGAGCTTTGAGCCCCAGTATCGTCTTCGCGCTACGCCGACATCATCTACTCAGTCAAACACATCCTCGGGCGCTACTTCAATGTGGAAAAGGCCAGCAGATGCTTCATCTTCAGGAAACAATTCTGCGCCAGATGCATTTCTTGCCTTTCAGCCCAGTTCGAGTGTGATGAAGTGTATGACCAAACCGGAAGCTTTGGTGACTGAGCCTGCAAAACAAAACGCAGCTTGCACATTTCCACAAATAGTGTTAGATTGCTATTGCTATCCCAATTTTAAGACTTGAACAGTAAGCCGACAAAATGCCCAAGGCGAAGACCATGGCTATGCCTGTGGAAACGGTTCCAGTTGCCAGGCCTTTGGCCAGGGCCCTGACATTTGACGACATGGACTTCGAGGGAGCAAAGCAGCCGTACCCTTTCTTTGAACATGACCAGGACAGCCAGTGGGATTACACTATGCATGGGCGAGGCCATGGATGCACACCGCCCAATGATGAGAGCAGGAAGTTGTTCTGTGACGACTACCCGGATCCTATGCAGTTTGACTCTCCTCCTGATCTTTTGGGCGACAAAGACAAGACCCTGGACAACTCTCTGATTGCGAGCGCTGTTTCTTTCACTGTTGAGATATGCAATATCTGATGATGTTCTTTGATTTGTTTACGTTTGTATCAGAGACAGGCTGTTCCAACATGTTTTTAAGGCTGACCAGAAGATGGAGAAATGCCAGGACCTTTCTTCTGGAGAACCTGCTTCATCGATTGATCTTGCCAAGGAACCCGAAGCTGAATCTCAGAAGGAGAAACCCAATCATGATTCTCCTGGTGACAAAGTTCCGCAACGAATGCGACGCCATGAGGATGCAAAGGGCCCAATTGGTCCAGATGCTCACGCTGATGAGGACATCATTTTGGATGATGATTGTTAAACATTTGTTGGAGATATATGTATAGTGTTTTATATTACTGCTTTGTCGGTGATCGTAAACATGCAGGAAACGGGGTCGTCTTGGTCTTCACGACGGATTATACCCCAGACACCACCCCGAACACAAAGGCCAAGATTATGGAAGAGCGAGCCCAACGCAAGAGGGAGACATCCAGACGTTGGCACAAAGAACATGAAAACAACAATGTTTCTGAGAGGAAACACGCATTTTGTATGTTTGTTGTATTTTGTTGATTCGATGTTTTTGCCAACCGTATCTGAGGCTGCCAAAAAGCAAAAAAATGAACATGCAGGAGTGTGGCAACACTTAGGATGATCAATGAAACTTGCATTTTTCCAGGGTTGTGGATGTTTAATGGTTCAATGCAAGCTACGTACTATCCCCTGTTCCGTGCTCTTTGTTCAGGTACGTAACTTTGTGAACCAGGGCGGATCTTTGTCGGATGCTCATAAAGAGTGGATGACCAGCACAGAGCGTGCAAACATTTTGGCTGGACGCAATGGTGTCCAGCTGTGATGTGCAATGGTGATGTGAAAACATCATTCTACATGACAAGCGCAGGGGAATGCGCATGAAGGGCAAACAGTTTCGAGTCAAAGAGAAAAGCAGAGCTGCAGAGTTGCGAGAAACAATGTTTGCAAGTAATCTGGTAGGAACCTTGTGTGTGTGTGTGTGTATGTGCAAAGTTCCACCATGTTCCACCTTTGAAACGTTTTGTTATTGCCTTTCCACTGCTGACCCCCCTAAATCACCTTTTCCTGCATGCAAACCAAAGACTACACAAAAACTACTTTACCCCAGTTAGGGACATGATTTTAAAAACGATGTGACATTATGAGTTGCGGCCATCGACTTCTGAGTTGTGGATTTGTGTTCGAGCTTCCGAGTTGCTATCAACTTCTGGTACATGTGTGTGCTAGAACTTCCGCGTTATGTTTATCCGCTTTTGTGCTCGTGTCGTCGGAACTTCCGAGTTACGGCTATCCGCTTGCGAGTTGCAGATGCCAAAATCTGATATACGCTCGCAGCTTCTAGGGGGTTCCCACCGTTTGAGCAGGGGAGTGGAGCAGGCCTGCAGAGCTCCACTTAACAAAACTCTCTGCAGTGTCCTGAGGATATCACTTGACATCTTGACAGCTGTTTGCCATGAACTGACAGCTGGTTACCATGAATTTAACTTGAGGATGGGTGCACTTCTGGGTGAAACCAAGGCCATGGAAGTTGCAGGATGGAATATCACCAGGTTGGCCACCCTGCGCAACGGTCCTCATGAACTGCTGGAAGTGGAAGGTGCAGGAAAAGGACGAGGATTTCGATGTGCAGACGAGTGCGCTTAAGGAGCTTGTCAAGCGAGCCCATGACAGAGTGCGAGCCCATGACAGAGTTGAGAATAGATACTGCAGTGGAGTGCCACACGTGGATCGCAGGAGCTCATGGACGTGCACATAGCGCACCAGAGGCAGGTCCGTCAAAGCATGTTTGAGGATCTGGTGGAAGGGCGAAAGTGGCATGCTGGCCTACGAGGTTGAGCAAGAAGCTGGACCTCATCGGGATTAACTGAGAGGAAAGGGAGCGCTGGGTCAACGAGCTCTGGGAGATAGTGAAGGCTGCGAGGCTGCCTGTAGCGCTGAGGGCAAGTGATGAGGCATTGATGATTAAAGTTGCAAAGGGTCGCAGGCCCAATACCCTGCGGAACCACGCGAAGACCTGGTAGAAGGCCAAAGTTGGCGAGTGTTTTCGTCAGCCGGGACTTCACTATGGGAACTTTGAAGTGTTGGGCGAAGAGGTGCCTGACAAAGCCTTGTACCACAAAGCGTGCAAGCAATGCTTTTACTTGGAACAGGCGGGAGCTCCAGACTACAGAGGGTATCCTGTGACACCACGGAGGTGGAGGTTGCACCGGTTGCAGAAGGAGCGAAGCTCCCGGAGGGCGCCGAGGGCACTCCCCCTAATCAAACCCAGCCGCTGGGCAGCAGTGAGCACCTCGTTGTTGCAGGCGACTACAGCCTGGAGGAACTCATACACACAGAAGTAGACATGTGCTTGGAAATTGAATTTTCTGGACACCGTGCTGTCTGGTTTTCCCATGCTGGCCAATTCCTGGAAGCCCACGGTAGGGAACATGGTTTGGAAGTACAACTTCTAGACGCTGCGCCGTCCAAGTTATAGGCATTCGACTTGGAATTACAAGGGGGCGCGTTGGTGCTGTCCCTTGGTGTGTATTTTTGTTTTTTGGCCACAAGACTTCATCAAATCGTTGCATTGATATTGTACAGAAAGAGTTGTTTTGAACAAAACCCATATTTTCGTTTTGCAACAAACGCACACATATGTTGTATACTATGTGGACAACAGATAAGTAAAACAAAAAAACACATATATATATATATAAACACCGTTCAACAACACATATTGCTGCGCAACCACAGTATGATGATGTCACTGACAAATACATAGAGCCGTTTGCAATAAACAAGGTAGAAAACACCCATGAATTTTTGAAATTACATGATGCAATCAATGCAGGTCGTTTTCTAGGGGGACCACCAGACAGCCTCCACCCAGGGTTGCTTCGTCGCCCGTCCGCACAACGCCTACACCATCCTGGGACTTTTCCACCGGTCCAAGGCGAAGCACTGCACAGCAAAGGCCGTTCCACGGCGAATGAATTTTCCCTGTGTGGTGGCATCAAGCCCCTTGGCACGACTAGAACCGGCCAGTAGAACCGACGGGTCGAGCGGTGGTTTTTCACGCGTAAAGCACCGAACACGGACATCCATGTTGAAAGACTTCCAGGAGTGCAGGGCGTGAACATATTAATGTCACTCCACAAAGGTCTACCTTTTCGATGAAGCTCACAACATGATTTTGTTAAAAACATTCATAACATGCACCATGCTATAGTAAGCAACGATTTTTGTTCACTTAGAGTTCGGGCGCCATTCGACCCCACCAACCGACGGAAAGAACGGCTCGTCATGTTTAGCCGTTCCAGGTCGAGGTGCCTAAGGAGATTTGATACAGTAATCCCCTAAGGGTCCGAACGGACCCGACCTCTGCAAAGACTGCAAAGAGGGGTCGAGTTCACCTCCTTTTTCAACAGGCTGTTGGGGGCCCTTCAAGACAGCCTGCATGTTGATGAGGTCCGGATCTTTAGGGTCAAGGGATGTTTTTCTCGGAAAACCTCCCCAATGAGAGGGTTTGACCACTAGCATTTCCTTAGCAATCCTTCTTCCTTGGAATGGTGGACATCGTTTTTACTGTTCCCGGCCCCCTATGTAATTTGGCAAAGATGATCTCATGAGCATCCTTGAGCCGATCATATGTGTACCACCCATCATATCGGGTCCCAGTTCAGGTCTCAAAAAGACCTCTCTTGGATCTCTACGAAGGAAGAGGTTGAAAACGTTGAGAAGGAGGAACAGGTCTGAAGTGAGTGGTTGATAATGGTTGATATGATGTTTGTCTATGTTTGTTTATTTCTATGTTTGTGAGCATTGGAACTCCGGTCAAGACAGCTTCAGCTTCACCAGATCGTTGGATGGTGAGAAGGTGTTTGGGGTTGGTCTAAAGGGTCCAGTCTTACCTTCTGATGAGGTACTTACTTGGAGCCCTAGGGTATTGCAGGCTGCAAGCACCATTTTTTCAGCCGGGTTTTCACACTCATCAATTTGAGTTCCGCTGCGTGCTTTCCAGGTTGAACTTGGCCTTCTTCTATTGGCCTCAACGCCAGGCGGCAGGCAAGGCAATATTTGCAGTCGGCCAGATGTGCAGGTTCACATGTGTTTCGTGAGGGGAGCCGGGTGGGATGGGTGGGTCGTCAATTTGCATCGGTTTCTTTTGAAGCCAGAAGGATCCTCAAAGCTATATACACTCCCGAAAACTCACATAGACCCTGACAATGGTCCCATGGAAGACTATTTTCCTCTACCAACCAGGGGTTTTCAGGTTCCATATTAGTCTTCCAGGGGTAGGAGTAGTGATTCTCGAGAACAACAACTCCGTTATTGGCTGTTCAGCCCGCTGGTCGTTCGACGAAGCTGCAGTGGGATCATGGTTCGAACTTGGCTTTGCTTGGTTTGGGTGACCACTGGGTGCGAGTTGTAACGTTTGTTAGCCACACAAACGAAAGCCAGAAGGATCCTCAAACACCCCAAGAATCTGTGTTTTTGAGCCTAAGAAGCCGCTGAACACCTATCGCACGAATTCCAGCAAGCAAGGACTTGATCCATTTGCTGATAAGTTTGAGGTCCCGTTTATAAGGTTGCCTTGGTTTGGCCTATGGTGCTTGTCATCCTTACAAGAGAACATTTTACTCCGCACTGGGGACTGACGCCGGCGCGTCTTCCAGCCAGTGGTGTTCAAGCTTCTTGTTCCTAGCAGTAAGGCCAGGAGCCACTAGTAGCGTCCTTGCTACTAGTCGTAGCGATGCACCTTGTTACCAGTAGCTTCTTGTTCCTAAGGTTGTTTGTTTGAACTGTTCTTCAGTCCCTGCACTTGAAATCTCGACAGGCTTGGGGTTTCCATCAAGCATCCGACCACCGTCTTCCATCGGCAGGAGGTTTTGTGATTCAGCAAAATCCGTGTGCTGCGTTCAACAATTATAGAATTCCTTTAGGAACAGCTCGACGGAGCGCGACTGCGACTGTTGGAAATTCCTTTCTGTTGCAGGTTGGCTTTCGAAGACTGGAAGGTGCTTGACCTTCGACCAGAACGCTGATGGACGCATGAACCAAAATCCTGTCTCCGGGCGTGGGAGGGTGCAATGTTTGGGAGGTATCAAAAGTAATTAGATCGAAACTGATAGCATCGGGCAACCGCCCTTGAAGTGGTTTCGGAGTGAGCAGCTTTTTGCTCAAGACATGTCCTGAATGGAAACACAACCGCGGAAATTATATACATGAAAAACAGTGCCAAGTACCGGCCTATCAAAACCACTACCCGATTTGACAAATGCATGTGGGGTCTCCCCGCAATTACCGCTATATATGTGTTTAAACATCACTGCCTTCTTGAATTCCTATTCAGGTCGTTTATGTTTTTGTTGTTTGCATTAAACACACGCATGTGCACCCTTCCATGATGGCACGAAGCCACGCAAACGCCTTTCCACTGAGGCCTTGCAAACCGCGTAGCACAGCGACATCATCTTTGGACATGTTCAGTTGTTAGTACAATGAGGAGTTTGCAAGCGAAGAATATCGAAGAATCACTATTTTAAGAAAGGGTTGTGTAAAGGAAGACCTTTCGATCTCGAGGTGATTTCAGTTTACGACTTTACTAGGAAGTTCTATATCATGTTCCAAGCGGCGACTGTTCGGAAGCTCTTCCAAACGGTGTTCCATCTTCGCGGGCCCTATTGACCTAAAGAAAGATGCCGAGTGTTTTATTAGGGACAGGGGGAGGTGTGTTGTTTTGATATGATGTTTTGATAGGTGGAAGATATTATATATATATATTGAAATGACCTTGTTGAAAGGCCAACTGATTTGGTGCCTGACAAGTCTGTGTTGTTTTCAATGTTGTTTTCCTTCCCCAAAAAAGGACATAACATCCTAATTGCAGCCAATCTGCTCACGGCCAAAAGAGTTCAAAACACCGTCAAACGACGGGCATCGAGGCACCCTTTGGACACCATACTTGACATACTTGTTGGTGTGGTTTGGCTGCTTGGGTGTGGAAGGAAAAGGTTCTCAATCAAATCAAAGTGATGCACATCCCAACTGCAGAGTGCTAGAGAGTGGAGACCTCACCAGTTTGGGGATGGAGAGAATAGATCTATATACTTGGTTGTTTTTTCAGAAGGTCAACTTTCTCATAATGCCCGAAGATGCAACCAGACACCCACTACGTCGCAGACACCTCAAGATCAAACAAGTCAAGACATGATTTTCCAGAAGAAAACACACATCTCATACACGTCTCATATCTTTGATTTGTGCCTTGTGAGAGCTAAGGAGCTAGGACTGCGGGTATCCATATTCTCCTTTTAACTGGGAACCGTTCGGAGTTACAGGGACTTAGCTAATAAACACATGATTCTTATACGTTGAGAAGGATTCACTCTAGAATTCGAAGCACCATTGACTTAATCAGTGAAACGGCCATGGTTTTACTCAGGCTTTTCGACTACACCACTGGTTACATCAGGTCAACCTTTCTTTTAATGGTAGAATGGTAGGAACTGAAGGCCAGGGAGAGATAGGTTGGCTGTGGCGAACCAATCCGTGCCCACCCCATGCACCTAGGATGGGTACATGGCGATGCCGCGGTGAACGTGGTGGTGAAGACGCGGCTTCGGCTAAAGAACGGACGTGTTCCGAGGTGCTCCATGAGATCGAGGTCGGCCACGAAAACCTTCCAGGCATTTCAAATCCATCCCCAAAATCTTAAGTTCGTGACCTCTTTTAAAGAGTCTCTAAATGTTTGTGATATTTTGTAATTTTAATACCTAATATAGGTTACAGCCTAACTACGGTGACGACCGCACTCGATGACCGAACGAAGGGAACACATCGGAACACATCGGAGGACACCGATGTTGACTTGGGACGTCCTGGTCTTCCGCGTCGTCCACAGCGCGCGTCCACCGTCGAGGGCAGACCGTCGCTGGGAGTGGCTCCGAACGGCCGACAGGGATCCGTCTCTTCGCACTGAGCTCGGTACGACGTCACGACTGGACCCGAATGCCACCGGCAGTACTCGAACTGGAACACATCACCGAACCTGAGATCATACTGGATCCCGAATGCGCAAAAGAGCGAAACTTCCGGCAGAGCGAGTTTCGCGGCCGGGAGAACCCGAGGCTCTCAGACCAGGTGGATGGGCAACTGCAGGCGACAGGGCTTTTCCGGATCAGTGGATTTGCCCGGTGCCAGCAGGGTCCAGTCATACCGAACCTGAAGAGTTACGACTGGAGAGCTAGGTTTGGATTGTCCTCATTTTCGTAGATGTTCATATTTGTTGTACATCCCCAAGGCGTGGGAAGATTTGGTATTGGTAATTTGGTATGTACCCTATAGCCTATAGAACTCTATAGGATTCCGGGCCCGAAACCAACCAAATAGGTCTTTCAACATGGTTTTAAACTCAGCATGGTATATACTAAAACCATGTTTAAAACAAAAAATATTTTTGTTTAACCAACAAATAGTTGTTTTTTGTTTCCGTTCTTTATAGCCACATGTGTGGTCTCTTTAGTGCCGCTGTGCCGCAACCCTGATCCGGAACATGGCCCGATCGATCAAGCGCCGAAGACCGAATCGGTGGACGGTGGAGCTGGTGGACAAATCCGTCGGGTATGGACCAAGGTTTCTTCAAAGACCATGAAACACCAGGACCATGGAATCCCAGGGGTTGATAGAGGGAAGAGAATATGGTCCGGTCGCTTCACCACCAATATATAAGTCTATTTTACGTACCTGGCATCAAGCCCTCTATTCCCAAAAGGACATGACTGTTTTGGTTCCGACCCAACTCCATCGCAGAGCAAGCATCTTGTTTTGCTCAAGGTGATTTGTTATTTCCCCTTCTGGAGAATATGTTCTATTTTTTCCAGTTCTATTTTTTTCTAGTTCCTTAAGCAAATCCCAAGCATTTTGTTTGGATCACTTGTGACATTGTCACTGTTGTTTGGATTGGTTGCCCATCGTCATGGATGATGTGATCATGGTGGCTTTTATGTCGACGTTGTCCGACATTCCAAGTTGCTCTTCTTTTTTAGATGACGAACCTATCGACCTGATGGGGTTTGTCATGTTTTGTCCTGCTAGTGAGGAAAGACAAGAGACCCAGCTACACAGAGGGACCGACCTGCCATTTAGCTGAGTATATGGCAGTGGAGAATTGACTGAATATTGGCTTCAAGACCTCTCCCCATGTTTTCTTGATTCCTTAGTATTGGGTGAAGGACATGCCCTGACATGCCCCAATTTCATGATATTTTCAGGGTTTGCGGCAGGGGCCTCAACAAAAACAACCAAGAATCTGGATGAATTGGAACATTCATGCAAAACCAGTCCGGGAAAGGAAGAAATCACCGCAAAAACTGCAGTCCGGGAGTTTCCAGCCAAAATGCAACTCAAAATCCGGATGGGCCCGGACCTCCACCACTCCAAACGCAAGACAGGCTTTGGACCCGGTTCCCAAACCCAAACTGTATTGCTTTCTGTCCCGGATTCTTAAACCAAAAAAGCGACTCGGTCGAAAAAGCCTCACCACGGTCGCTGCCGCAGCGCCGCAGCGGCGGCGGTCGCGCGCCGCAGCGCAGGTGAAAGAGAGCGAGCCTTATTTGGCGTCGCTGTGCGGTTCAGCGGTGCGCCACACAGGCACCGTCGCTCCTTCAGCGCCGACAGCGGTTGCGCCGTCGTTCGTGCGAGTGGAGCAGAGAGGAGCCGGGGGGCCGACCTGCCATCTGTGTGGTTTGGGGGAAACTCGAATGGACTTCGTCTTATAAGTCGATCGTTATAGTGTTGTTTGGGCTGTTTTGGGAGTTCGCATGCCCAGGATATGCCATGTACCATGTGATTAGCCGATGTTATAACTAGCTTTCTAAACTCATTCCTTCATTCCCTGCTCAGCACGGCCGGCTCGTCCGTCAACTCGCTTCAGGCTTCAATGCCTCGCTGGCAGCGCCGCATGGCCCCACGGAGCAGGAGGTGATCAGCACGGCCCGGACGCCACGGAGCGACGCGGAAGCCACCGGTGGTGGTAAAGCCGTGCGCGTTGGACGCGCAGTGACCATGGGAAGGGTGGTTTAGAGTTGGAGTCTTAAGGTACTAGGATAGTACCAGATAGTACAAGTTCAAGTACCAGTGTTTGTTCAGGTTCTACTTTGGTACCGAAAGGGTGGTTTATGGACACCCCCCTGCCCCCTTTACATCCTTTACATCCTTTGATTATACCCACACACACTCCCTGGGAGAGGATGTGCCGCCCCATTGACATCAGAAGCCGCCACTGGCCTGATCGGCAAATATGCCTGTCCATGGGAGTGTTTGGGATCTTCTAATCACCACCCCTCATGGTGCTTGGAAATGGCGACCGTTGTTTTTTGGGAGCACCACGTATTCACGTTTTGGTTCTTTTGCTGGGCGCTTCGCCTTCATCTACCGGGATTGAATTTGGAATTCCGCGGGCTTCGGTGCCTCAAATTGCTGCTGACTCTCCTGATGGAAGTGGACAAACCCCTCTTGAAGAGCATCTTTCAAGGGGCCATTGTCCACTTCCAGGGTACTTCCTCGCGAGCTTTCGGGCTCCATGAAAAGACATGAAAAGACCACCAGGACCGGGATCCTTGAGATCTCAGGATGAGGTCACATAGTTAGGGCTGTAAAAGGTCATAGACTGAGACTCCAAATGTCCTGGTCACGACTTGAAGGTGCTGGCAAAGAGTCATCCTTTATTGGACCCCCAAAAGGGATGTGACAAGGAAAGGATTGGGCAGGAGAGTCATTGTGGCACCTAGATCGTCTACCATCACCGGACTCGAACTACGGGTCTCCGAAATGGATCCTGGCTGAAATGGTGACTTCAAAAGTGGAAGGTGGTGAGCTGTAGAGTCTGGTACTGGCACCCACACACCCCATGAGCCTCGAATACACAATTTCTATGTAACATAATTACTGTGTGTTTATTTGCTATGTTGGATAAGTATTCTTTGGCGCACTCCCCCACCATCGGCTGAAGTCGGCGGATCTATAACCAACCATCCCTGGCCTGATCGGCAGTCCGCAGTCTCCATGAAGGGTACTGCCCTAAGAATCCAAGCCCTCAAATACACAGGGTTTGGTCCGGACCCCTGCATGAAACGGTGGAGGTCCGGTCCGACCCCTGCGGTGCCATGGAGGGCATCGGGCCTGGGGTGGTACATGTACCACGGCTGCGATGTTTGGATGCTCGAGTCGCAATGCTCTGCGCCAAGGCCGTTTATGCTGCCGGGCTCACAGGTGGGGCGGGTTCGTGCGGGCGAGGAACTCTAGTTCATCACTGACGTTCCAGAGGAAGGTCAATTTAGTTTCAGTGTCCACTGTCCAGAGCTGACCTCGCATTGCTCTAGTCGTTTCTAGTATGGATCCCCATGATCTTGAGGGTCGGCAGCGGGCATCCCAAGCTGATTGGGTTTATTGGGGCCCGGGCATCCCAAGTTCACCAACATGAAAGAAGCCCACGAGACGAGAGGAGGGGTAGCGTTTTCGCTTCATCTCTATCCAGTTGTCCAGCTCATGAAATACGTAGCATGACATGTTGTGTGTGTATATCCTGAGGGTATTTGACTGATATGAGGTAGCACCCAGACGCTCACATTGGAGGGATCGGACCCTCATATGTTGGGGACTGGGGTTTCTAGGCTTTGAGGGACTGCATCGGGCTATTTGGAGCATGTGGGCAGTCCCAATATGACATGTTGGCCCGACAGAGCTGTTTAATTCCCGGACTGGGTCAGTCTCCTGGCATGGGGAATATGTTATAAGTTATATTGTTTCCCAGCTCCACAGCTCTTCAGCGAATCCAAGAAAGAGCCAGGCTTAAGCCTGGAAAGCTTTTTCAAGGTTCTTCGGTGTGATTGATTGGTGTGGGACTAGTTGAGACTTACTGCAGATGAGGATCTATTATAGATGAGGATCTATCAATATCAGCATGATACAGCATGTAGCAAGCCACATAATGCAAGGTTCTGAATGGTTCTGATTCTGAATGAAGGAGACTAGGACCATCTAGGACCCCTTTTATCAGGCTTATGCAATGTTTGCCAACAGCACACTCCCTACTCAATCCAATCAAGCTAACTAGACTGATGCAGCCTACCGTACACCTGTATACTGGAGGGCTTGCATTCGAAAGGCACAGGCTGCATAGTCATGGAATATGAGATTGTAGCACCAGCCAAACATGACCCTCACCCACCCACTGTGAGTCAAAACCTTCCCCACCAAACCACGG
>CAXIVM010000891.1:0-12186 GCA_964035705.1 Porites rus
CTATTGTTGTTTACCTTGTTAAATATGTTTCAGAAAACATGCTAATTGATTTTGGTATTGAATTGGATAATCTGGATACGTTTGAAAACAGGTTTTTTGGTATCAAACATCGCCGGCATTCCTTCACACACAGTCCCTTTACACACAGGACAGTGGTCTTTTCAAGGCCAACCTAAGATTGTTTGATGAAGACAACCAAAGAACCTTTTTTAATAGACAATGTTTTTGTTCAAATTGCGATATGTTTTTTTATGCTGATATATTGTCCAACTCAAAAGATACCCAGTTGTCACAGCATCAACTCTCTTGAGCGAAGGGAACTATATCCTTCCCTATGCAACTTGCAAATTTCCAACAAACTCTGAACCTCTATACCCCAGTCTGTAGCTTTTGGATTCACTCAGTGTATGAGTGCGATTCGTGTGTGAAGTGACTCCCATGAAGGATAATTTTTTGCAATTGTATGTTGTTATTTTTTTGTAGATGTTCAGTGATTGTTTCTTGGTTTTGATAGTTTTTTGCAGGGTTTCTGGTTGGGGGAGGGGTTGACTAAAACATGGATTACTTGCTTGACTAAGTCATCAGACAATTGTTCCCAAAACGCAACCAACTCGGCACACGGAAAGAAGGTTCGAAATCATTGTGACAGTGACATGTTGTGGGCGGTGGGCTAACACTTGCCAACTCCAATAGATTTTGTGCAAGACCTTACACGCCCCTGTGTTTATCTATTTATGTCAGAGTGTCAGAGCGATTTTTTTTTGAAGACGCCAACTACACCCAGCATGAACTTTCAAAACATATTCGGTGCCGGGTAAAACCCATGCTACTGGGTTAGAGGCCATCACTATTAGGGGAGGCCATTGCTTCTAGGTTGGAGGCCATGTGCTCTTGCGCTTTCACTCCCGGCTTTGGGAGGCACAGAAACCGCTGCAGCTCATGGGAGTCAACTTGACTCAGCCGACCTCGCCGGCCGCGCCGCCTCCCCCGAGCTCAACGTCGGGGCGCGTGTCCGAGCTCACGCAGCTGGCAGTCCAAGCCGCTTTGGAGTGACCCGGCACGAAGTGCATGTTTAGAGTTAAAAGAAAGTAACCCAGTGGAAGTGGAGGAAGAAGACGAAGACGAGGAAAACGGGGATTCCCTCGACCCTTCGATAAAGGAAGTTAAAAAACATCCCCAGAAGAGAAAGGAAAGAACACAATTTCTTCAATTTCTTAAACAACAATCCCTAGGTTTGGAACAGCTTCAACACTTTTTGTTTGTGCTTCTTGGGTTCGTCCGTCCGTGGCAGGAAACTGGAGGAGGAACAACCTACTTCCCCGAAGAAGGAGAACATGACACGCTCCAAGGCTGAGAGTAGGGATAGGGATGCAGTATTCTGACATTATTCTTTAAGTATTCATGATCCTCGAAGAACCTATTTCAATTCGATTCCCTGGCACACACTTCTGACAAAATCTGTATTTGTATTTACATAGAAGGAGCTTCACTTGCTTTAATCAAGTTTGCTGTTGGGTATGCCATGAGTCCAGGAGTTTTGTTCTCAATTGCGTGATGCTTTCCGTAAGTTCAACTCCCCTTCGTCCCTTGTAAAAGGCATATCGCTTCACGAGCAGAAACACTGCCACTTGGATGTGCCAACAACAACAATATAGCGGTGGAGGCTTGCCACTTCACCAGCGGATGCTATCGGTTAACAATGCGATTGAAACACCCACCGCTTTACCAACAGTGCCATACCACTTCAGCACCCAAAGCCGATGCCACCCTGGGCGATCAGGTGCCATTTCACTTTCACACAGAGCGGAAAGGCTTCTACTTCAGGAGTGAACTACCGAAAAAGGATGCGCCGCACCAGTTCACTAACATCAACCTGCCACTTCACCAGCGGGAGGATTTGCACCTCTCAGAATTGGACGTTCTGGGGGGTAGGCCGTGTAGAGGCATGTAGAGGTAGGAGGTAGAAGCTAGGGAGTAGCTAGTACCTACAAGTAACAGTAAGCTACTACATATGGACGCAGGATAGCTCACGCTTCTATTCATTTGGTTTCTAGATTTTTAAGGAAAATTAACGTCTTTGGTTGGAATTAAGAATGGCAAAGCATCGCGATAGATTTGCTCAAACAATTTTGCCGACTTATTCCTTTTCCAAATACGATGTGACGGCAAACCTTTCAGGCTCACTTTTCTGGCAGGGCTTTCTTAGCATCACTTTCTTGGCATTCTTTCAGTTTTTAGGGCCTAATAGGGCCCTCAGGTGTTGATTGCCAGTCCTAAGTTTCTTAACGTGGGTAATTTCAAGTTATCGCAGTCGGTCACTAAGGATTCTTTTGGAACAAATAATGTAACATAAGTCCTCCTACTAGTAATGGCCTCCACCTAATAGCGATGGCCTCCACCTAATAGCGATGGCCTCCACCTAATAGCGATGGCCTCCACCTAATAGCGATGGCCTCCACCTAATAGCGATGGCCTCCACCTAATAGCGATGGCCTCCTCCTACTAGCAATGGCTTCCACCTAATAGCGATGGCCTCCTCCTACTAGCAATGGCCTCCACCTAAGTAGCGATGGCCTCCACCTCATAGCGATGGCCTCCACCTAATAGCGATGGCCTCCACCTAATAGCGATGGCCTCCACCTAATAGCGATGGCCTCCACCTAATAGCGATGGCCTCCACCTAATAGCGATGGCCTCCTCCTACTAGCAATGGCTTCCACCGAAATAGCGATGGCCTCCACCTAATAGCGTCCTCCTACTAGCGATGGCTTGCACCTAAATAGCGATGGCTTCCACCTAATGGCGATGGGCTCCACCTAATAGCGATGGCCTCCACCTAATAGCGATGGCCTCCTCCTACTAGCAATGGCCTCCACCTAATAGCGATGGCCTCCTCCTACTAGCAATGGCCTCCACCTAAGTAGCGATGGCCTCCACCTAATAGCAATGGCCTCCACCTAATAGCGATGGCCTCCACCTAATGGCGATGGCCTCCACCTAATAGCGATGGCCTCCACCTAATAGCGATGGCCTCCTCCTACTAGTAATGGCCTCCTAACAGCGATGGCCTCCTCCTACTAGCGATGGCTTCCACCGAAATAGCGATGGCCTCCACCTAATAGCGAGGGCCTCCACCTACTAGCGATGGCTTGCACCTAAATAGCGATGGCTTCCACCTAATAGCGATGGCCTCCACCTAATAATAGCGATGGCAACTAGTAATTTCAAGTTTTCGCAGTCACTCACAGTCTCATATTTCGGCGTGCGCATTTGCTTTTTCTGCAGGCCTTCACTGTACGGAAGCGGCAGGTGCGGAAACAAGATGAAACGAGATGGGGCCGAATTAAATCATTGCTTTACCGTACCTTTCCCTTCCAAGTGACGAGGTGGACATGCTGGCAATTGCAGCCCGTATGCGTGCATCATCCAAAAACAACCATCAAGGCCGGGATATTGGACGACCCAAACACTGAACAAAATGTGAGTCCTCAAACTCTCATGTCTATTGTGGATGAGACAGTTATTTTCATTTTTCAGTCTTTGCCAGAAGTGTCTAGCCCTGTCGTTCTGCACGGTGCTGTAGATGGAGCGACCAACGGCGTCATTCGTCATTGGTAGGTGATGAGAGGTCAGACGTCAGTGTCCCTCCTGGAGTCCCTCACGAGCCTTCAGAGTTAGAGATTGAGATCGTGGCCCATCAGGCGTGGGAAGTGAGACGTGTAGCATCGTGCACCCCTGAAACATTCTCAAAGGAACTGACCCTCGCCGTGCCTGCCTTGCTGTACCATTGTTTTTTCAAGAAGTGATTGATTGAGTTGTGGTCCACCATTATGATCATGCGTACAACGAGGGCCCACCACGACCAAGCCAAGTTTTCAATTGTTTTTCGGCGACAAAGCTAGGCCCCTTACCTGCACATGGCAATGCAATGTGTTTTTTGGGAGAGCCTAGCTGCCATGGCCCCCCAAAATCATGGTATTATCATATCGGAAAAGACCCCGTGACTGTCGTGGTGTTTACAGTAATGGCCCACTGTCATGAAGCCGGATAGGCAAGCATTTGGGCTGCCAAAATGAAACCCCTTCTTGACTTCCAGGCAACTGGCAGCCACCGAAAATAGACGTGACATTGTCACAAACCTATCTACTTCAAATGGATGTCCACGGATGACCGCAATTGAAGACATGGTGGAATGAACGACGAAGCACACAAACAATGGCCTCAACACTTTGGACCCCTATACTAATCGAAGGGTTGGGGTGTTGTTGCAGTTTTCTAGCGTTGTAGCAAGGGCTGCTTCCCAACGGTGCCCATGAAGTATGCCGTGCAATATTGTGGCTGGGATCTCTTGAAAAATCGGTGCAACAAGGCCATAAAGCATCATAAAGCCTTTAAGAGCAGGTTGGTCTTCACCTTTCGGTCTGGAATCTGAACTTTTTGGTTCCTCTCCGAGCCTCTCCCTCAACTTACTTGCATCAGGATCATGGAGAGCATGACAAGTATGAAATTCATCATCCAGGCTGGGTGGCAATGGATCGAACTCTTTGATGCCGAAATCGAACTATTTATTGTTAAAACAATTACCAACAGCGAATCGCTGTCAGCGATTTCATAGATCCGCGCAAGACACCAAAACAAGGTTCCCTCCCTCGACTTTCGATCTAACGACTTTGAACTTTGGTTGCCATATAGTTTTATATAAAGTTTTTCATGTCCATTTCAGAGATTGTCGGCTTAGTCCACTTGGTGTCTTTGTTTTTGTCGCCCAGCAGCACTGGAACGGCACCGGCCTCACGAGCTCGACTCTTTGGAGGATGTGGAGGACGTGGGATGTTTGTACGTTGAGCCTAGGGGGAGAAGAACAGGCTGCCTGGTTGGCTGAGATGCAAGCCTCAGATGTCGTGAAACCTTGCCACAGAAGCCAAGTTGAATGGGCTGGGTAGATATCGTAGCTGTTATAGCCACCACTTTGCTGTTGGGGTTGTGAGAAAGACCAAAATTGCGGGCATTCAAGTATGTCGATTGGCCAGGATTCTGAGACTGAGACCGATGATGTCCAACAGGCTGATCTCTGCCGAAACCGTCCACAGTGTTCTGTATGGCGGCTAGGGCTTCACAACATGTGCTCCAGCTATTCTCCAACTTCTGTCCTTGAACAGAACGTTTGACAAACCTTGTATTTTGCAATATTTTGCCATTCGCGCGCGTGCAGAATGAAGAATAATCAATTATATTTACATAGCAGACGTGCTGGATGACCTCGACAAAAAAGCCATGATCTGCCATGAATGTACAACAACCATGTATTGCAAACGAAGCGCTGGAGGATGATGACGCCGATGCTTCCCCAAGGCCAGTTGTTCGATGTTGTTCATTGGTTGTAATTTCAGATCGAGCGGTTTAGCTGGCCTTTGCAAGTCCTCAACTGAGTCTTACTGCGCATACGCTGCGACTACGCAGTGCCACTGAGTTTGGGGGTTTTAGATGGCCAATGCCGGCCAGGACGAAGATGGCCAATGCAATGGCCAATGCCATGATGAAGGTGAGAATGACGAACTACCTTCGAAAGGCGACGAAAACGCATTTTGTCCGGTGGTGACGGGTCTGACGACCTGGTCCAACGTTGTCACAAGCATCCCATGAGGCAGCTCAAGATGTGCGAGAGGAAGCACGAAAGGCGGCGTTGGAGGCACAGAGGAAACTTCCCTCTCTTTGTGGCATGTTTGTTCATCGTTCTCACACAAAATCTTTACTTGAAAGCCACCTCAACTATTTTATTCGACAGAATACATATTTTTTGCCACGGTGGGTCTCAGATCAGCCGCCAGCAGCCAATCGAGACTCCGAAGCTCTCTGTGACAGAGCAGCTGGGCAAGAATCGAGTGTTCTCTTCCACTTCTGTGTGCACAAGAAGGACATCTATGGACTATGATGATTATGATGTCTCAATCGAAAAGCTTTAATTAATAGGCAGCCGAGTGACATGCATACCAGGCCATTGGTTCGACATGTCAATACGTTCAAAAGTAAGGACACACTGGACAAATGTGGAATAGTAGAGATTCTCGATGTGGTAGAACGACAGCAAGCGAAGTCTGCGTCTCACCTTTTCTACAGGGGTCGTAGTCTAGCTATGCTCAAGGGCCCTCGTGGCCGCGAAAGGGACGTGGAAAATGATCAACCTGTCAAGAAATGACGTGTATGCATGGATGCATTCGCAAACATTCAGATGGGCAAAGAGTCTTAAATTCAATGCCACATGGAAAACATTCAAAAAGTAGGCACTCTTTCGTGCCGGCCCGAGCTTCTTCCTTCCTTTCTCACACGCGACTCTCATACATGCTAGTGAACCTCCAAGCTCCGTCCACAGCACTCGCCATCATGGCGTTCTCTTCGGAATCGAAAGTGAGTCGCGTTTGCTGTTGCCGATCACATAGTTCACCATTTTCAAACTTTCGCTTCTCCTTTTCATGGCGGTTTTCGCCTTCATTCTGGTTCACAAGCTGCTTGTTCAGCTCTTCTAAAGCTTTCTCCTTCTTTCTCACTCCGACATGGATGTCGACGATCAAGTCGAAATGAGCATTCAGGAAGCGGTGCCACTGACAAATCTCGGCATCACTGTAGCCGAAACTGTTGTCTTTCAAGCTCAGCTTCAAGAACTCTTGCTGCCGGACTTCTGGTCGGCAGTGCCAAATCACGTGGCCTCTCATGTGGGCGGTGACCATGGCTGAATTCAAAGTCTCAAGCGTTCTACGCCAGGCTTCTTGACCTTCCTCTTGGCAAACCATTTCATAGAGGCGGCTCCACCTCTCTTGTTCTTCCATTTCTTGTTCCACCGTGTAGCCTTCAGGCTCGACAACGTCGTTCAACTCAACAACTGGGTCATTCGCCGTGTCGACATGGCTTCCACCACCATGGCTCAAACCTACGGATGGCGTGGCCAGGTACACAGACACACGGTCATAGGCAATGACCAGGGCATTCTTCACCTTGCAGACGGCTTCATAGATCACATCTTTTAGCAGCCAAGAAGAACTGAGCATTCCGACCATGGCAAAAAAGACGAGCACCAGCATAGTGTTTGTCCAGGGTCGTTCACCTTCGCTCAGATTCACTTCGGCAGCTTCAGCACCAATGCTTTCCATTGCCAGGACGGACATGGCACACTTGGCAGCCTTCTGCCATTCATCTCCTTTTCGTCCTTGTCGAAATTGGTGCAAGTAGAAGTGCCTCCGACTGCAGTACTTGTGCTTTTCATCTCCATCTTTCTCCTTCGTGCACCCAGGGAGCAGACAAAGGCCTTTGGCTTTCTTCTCACTCTCATTCTCGACCATGAACACCTGTCCATCAAAGAGCTCTTCAGCGGCCTGCTCAAACTCTTTTGTCTCCCGTTCTCGGTCTTCCGCACTCACTTTCTTGGCGGCCACAAAGTGAGGATCGTATCGAAGAGCATGAACACCACGGGAGAGTATGAGCCAATGCATCTTTCGCTGAAGGTTTCGTCAGCCCGTCCGCGAGCTGCTGCGTGGAGTTGACTCATTTGAACTCACCTTTTGCAGCCTTCAACCGCTCACGTAGGATGCTTATTTCGATGGCAGTGCGACGCTCTGAGAGTTTGAGTCCAGGTGTCACTGACAATGCACTGTCGTAGAGAGCTTTGGCATCCGTGATGACGGGAGATTCCTGAAACACATGCATCGTCTGGTCCTCCTGGATGGGGATGAAGGGGTTCAGCATTGCTGCAAAGAACACTTTTGCCCACTCCAACTCGTCAATGACGATGGTCGCCGACTGGGCTTCAGCGCTCAAAGAACTTCTGCACACGCGGACCAGTTTCTTGCTCGACCAATCGATCACTGTCAACGGAAAAGGGTGTTCTCCACTGACCTCATCGGCATTGGCCAAAAACATCAGCATGCCGCCTTGCGAGCTTCCATCAGGGCGAACAGACCAAGCAGCATCACAGTAGACACCGATTCGCAGGGCCTCCAATGGACCATGACAGCGAATCGTGAACACATAGCCTTTCACCACCTCTTTGAGAAACCTCAAACACTTGTTGGCCTCAAGCATGTCCTTCACGGTCGGCTTGTTGATGCTCGCTTGCAATATGCTGATTGTTGCAGAGGCCTGAGGCAAACACTGAGTTGCGGGCCATGACATTGCCCCCACCAGCGCACGAAGCAGCCTGTGCTCTTTCTCGTTGCAGTAGTCATCGACCATCGTCTTGCGACTCTTCTCGAGGCTCAGGGGCTTGATCTTGTGGACATACTCCTGCAGGGAAACTGTGATCAGGGATCTATCCTCGCTCTGAGCCACATCAGCTCCACAGAACCTCATCTTCTCGCCGAAGTCCCAAGCGCCAAATCGAAAGCGCCTCGACAAAAGGCTCACTCGCTGGCAGAAAACTTCGCAAGCACCAGCATAGTCGCCCTGGATCTCATTCAGACTCTCCACTCCTTCTCCAGCTCCGAGAAAGTCGTCCACATGGAGTCCCAACACTCCGTCGACGATCCACCGCGAGCCATTCTTCTCGAAGGTCAGGAATGAGTCGTCCTCTGCTGTGGCCTGTCGAGTTGACAGATAGAGACAGCGATCCAGCGGATGGTTCACCAAGCCAAGCTCATTGATCAGATAGTCATTCGCCGTCTCGTTCCACTGCCTTGGAGCTCTGACGTCACCAAAAGCTGGCTTGGTCGCTTTCAAGATCTCGTGCTCCTTTAGTCCCATCAGGCGTTCCAGTCGTCTTCTCATCTCAGCGGGGGGACGAACATAGATCCTTGTGGAGTCATCGATGGAGTTCGACTGCATGAAAGCGGACTTCACATCAGCACACCAGAGCTTCCAGGATCGATGTGCTGCCCAAACCATGATTGTGATTCTCCCAAGCCGACTCAACGTGGGTGACTCTTTCACCAAATTCTCATTGAGCACGTCCTTGTGGCGGAATCCTTGGAGGATCACCCGGGCATTTGCTTTCCTGCCTTCACTGGTCGGTTTCCACCGTTGGAGGAACCTTGCCGGCACCACTTCTCCTTCGCCGGCCTCGCTCTCAGGGACCGCCTTCCAAGCGGCATTCTCAATCCAAACCATGAGAGCAGCATCCTTGGCGGTGTCGAACTGCTTCTTCTCATCAGGGGTGAGCTTACTCTCCTTGAACGTCTCAGCCATGAGCAGTTCATCGTCCGCCACGGGTTCCATGTTGTCGAGGAACCTCTGGAAAGAAGGGTCGTCCTGTTGAACTGGAGGCAGTCCATCGAGCTGTCGGGAAGAGTTGTATGATGCGAAAGCAATCGACCTTTCATCTCGGTCATCGGACTTCTAGATCTTCCTCTCTGCGGTTCAAGGGGTCGATCATCGTGCTCTTCCGACAACTTCTCGGTTTTGGCTGGTCTTTCATCCCCTTCTGTGGTATGCGTTCTCTTGGCTCCTCCGCCTTGAGTCACTTCTGGCTCCGGCTTGGTTTGTGCTGTGGCTTCTGCAGCGGCGTGTGGTTCGTTAGCAACCTGCGTCTGCTGTGGTTCTGCTTGTGGCTGCTGAGGTTGTGTTTCCGCTTCAGCTGTGCCGGAGCCTGCTTGGCGTTCTTCTTGCTCTTTCATTTGGCCAAGCTCATCGGACTTTCATTCTCATTTTCTTGGGAGTCCGGGCCTTCATCATCAAGAGGATTGGATCCTGATGCGTCAGCAAAAGGAGGGTCCCCTGAGAGGTCAAGAAAACGGATAGGGCCCCGGACAGGCTGGAGGGCTTTCCTGACAGTGGACTCGACATCTCGCACCCGTGCAGTCTGTGGATGATGCTCCAATCTGGCTTGGCGTTCACGAGGTGCTTCGGCGCGGATATGCTCTGGGGCAACACGCACAAGGGCAGCGCCATGAGCCAACCAGTAGGTAGAAGGTGCAGGACCTGCATCGGACTGCTCACGGGGTGTCATCGAGCACACTAATGCTGGTCCACGCCAGCGGCTGATGTCCAGCTTGGAATCGCTGGATCGCCAGTAGTATACCCATTCACCGGGATAAAACTGCTGATTGTCGGGTCGACTCTTGCTGAGCAACGCAGTGCGCAAAGTCTGGCTGTGGTTGGCCGTGTAGAAGGCCTTGGCTGCGTTCAACCGGAGGGCTTGGAGTGCCTGATGATCGATGGACGGATCAGCCTGGTGCCTCAAAGGCTCATCCATCAGTCCAGTGCTTTGCGCTGTTCGACCAAAGACGATCTGTGCTGGTGAGGGTGCCATGTATTGAACGGAGTTGGTTGCGAAGAGAGCAGGCAACCGGAACTGCGGTTTCCAAGGAGATTGCAGGTTGTTCTTGCTTCATCTTCAGAAGTTGCAGTCTTCTTACTGCATGCAATCTCTCCACAACTCCCATTCTGTGATGGGCTTCTTTGGGTACCAGCACCAGCTTGATGCCTCGATCATCCATATAGTTCTGGAATTGTTCACTCATATGAGCTCCAGAGGCATCTGTTCGAAGACGTTGTGGGCATCCAAAAGATTCGATCCATTGGTCAAGCACTTTCAGCTCCTCCTTCTCAGTTTCGCTGGCAACCACTGCATTGATCTCATACCTGGAGAACAGGTCAATGATGGCCAGAACTCTTCGTTTCTCATCATTCCAGCGAATATGAAAAATGTCCATCTCCAACATTTCGTTGAAACACTGAGTCTGAGGTAGGGATGCAGGCTTGGACAGCTTCTTGTCCGTGTAGCTTTGGCAAGTGTCACATCGGTATGTCTTTGCGCATTTGATCACCTCTTCATTGAAGCCTGCGTCCTTGGCTGCAGCTGCAAGACGATCACGTCCTGGATGACCCAATTGGCGGTGCAGCTTCTCCACAACGGCCATTGCCTTATTTGAGTGCGTGCTTGACTTCTCAATCTCCTCATTGGTGATGTCTTTCTCCTGGTGGATTCCTGCCGCTTCTTCTTCTTCTTCTTCTTCTGCAACCATGACTTCCATAGCCATAATCTTGCCTATTTCCTTCAATTTCGCCACACTTCGTCCATGCTCTCATAGATGGCTCGAGCTGCCTTTCTCACAAACGTGGGCTCGTAGTTCTGCATGTTTTGTAGAGCTTTTGTCTTCCCTTCCATAGGAACATGGGTTCGGTCACATAAGCACTGAAGATGTAGTGCTTCTGCCACTTGCTTCGAGCTGGTTCGAATCCGGGTCTGCTTTCTCACCGGTCCTTGGATCTTGTGGTCCTTGTAGAACAAACCAGTGCGGCATCGATCGCAAGTAGCTTCATAGTAGCCCGTCATGGATTCCATAGTCCCAGTCTTCCAAGATTCTGCATGACTGGGATGTTCAAAGGCATACTTGTTCTCTTCCTCCTTGGTGACTTGGGCTGTGTTCTTCACCATTTCGAGGTGAGATTCTTCTTCTCTCTCACAATCTTCTTGTAGGCGTTGAGCTTGAACATCAGTTCTCCGATTCAGTCGCTGGATGGCTGACCATTTGCGACAAGGTGGTGCCAGCCAAACAAATTCTGGACTGACTGTTCGGAGAAGATCGATGAACTCCTGTCTCACCTCCTTCTTCATAAAGTCCCACTCTGGCAGTGAAAAGCTTGACACTTCGACGTCCGCGTACTCCTTGGCAAGGAAAGCTGACAGATTGCCATGGTCCACATAGACCTCAAAGAACTTCAGCTTTCTTTCCTTCTTGATTCTCTCCAGCATGGCTTCAGCGGCGTCCTTTGCCTCAAAAGCTTCTTCTTTCATTTCTTCCATCATGCCATCGGTGACTTCCATCTCCATTGTGGGTTCAATGTCCCAGGCTTCATGCAGTGGACTTGACAATCCATTGGCACTTTCACCCTCCTCCTCGGACTGGTAGAAGTTCTCGTCCTTCGGCGGGTACATCATCAAGTTCAGGAGGAAATGGCCACGAGCGTTACGCTCAGGCTGAGGCTGAAACCAGTCCGATGTGCCAATCTTCATCGTTCCATTCCTATAGTCATGGACCACGCCCTATTCCTCCAGTGTGGGACGGGCAAGAAGGAATGGCGTTGAACCTGGAACCACGGAGGCAACCACTGGAAGGATTTGTCCGTGGATCACTGCGGTGAAGGAAACCTCATAGGATGACTGAAGTGTCTCACCTCCACCAAACTTGAACTGACGGGTCACCTGTCTGGACACCACAGGATCAGTCTGATCCGAGCCATACTTTTCAAGCCACAAGT
>CAXIVM010000892.1:0-15000 GCA_964035705.1 Porites rus
GTATTCCAATTATATACATGATTCCACCACAGCTCTGACGCTCCTCCAATATTCACGCCGGACCAGTGCCCAAAACATCGAACAGGTATTCGGTCCCGGCTCAGACAAGTGCACAGGCCTGTTGACAGCCTCTTGTCGCACAGGCGAGCAACAAGAAGTCGGCCAAGAAGAAGGCTGCACTTGCTGCCATCCGAGGCCTTTGCCAACTCGTGGAGCCGGCAGAGCCCTCGGCGGCGGAGCCGCCTGCGATGTCCTCGACGAGTGAAGGGTCGGAGGACTCTTGGCACGTCGTGCGCCTGGAAGATCTGGATGACATCGAAGTGGTGACAGCGACAGGACAGGAGCAGCCAGTTTTTTTTTGGTTTTGCCTGGGTTTCGCTCCATCAAAAGGGAAAGAATTGCGTTGAGAAAAGAAAGCTGTGCTTAAACCATGCGAAAGGTGTGTAGCAGAGTTTGCTTGGACTAGTGGACAAAGGTTTGTTTCGTGAGAGGCCATGATGTTCCAAGTGGCTATGTACGACTGGAGTTGGTTTTCGAGCCTACCCAGAAGTTCTTCAACCCGAAGAATGAATTGCTGGATCACCTTCAGGGTGCTTTAGGACGAAGCCCAAGTCCGTGTCTTGGTGGAATCGAGGATTGGTCGGATTTGTGGACTTCTAGAGATTCGGATTTTGGTTCGTCCATTTAGTCGAGGGTGTGGCACAACGACATTCTTGTCCATGTTACATTGGATGCTCAGCGCGGCAAAGTTTCTGGAGAACTTGTAGACCTCAGATGAGTTCGTGCATAGTTCACAGAGTATCGAAGTGCCTCTCACAATTCACTTGGCTCTTCAGAAAAGAAGGGCGCAGCATCACCATCTTGACCGGCATGCTTCTCACAACCCACTCTCCGTCTTCCACAGGTCCGAGCTGCGCTTTGCCTTCAAAGGGCGTGATGGCTTCTGGCGCTGCCGGGCTGAGGCGAACATGCCAATGCTGCAGGGCAGCTTCGAAGGGATCCCTGCCGAGAGCCAACGGCCGCATGGCTTTTGAGGGGGAAGTGGAGATGAGTCTCGACTCTGAGAACAGTTCGTTGCTGCTTTGTAGCTCTGCTTTGGTGCTACGACCTGGCTCGACAGAAACCCTGAAACATTCAAGGATTCACCAGAACATGTTCCAAGACAGCATCAAGTGGCGAGGGATTGGACATTGCATTTGTCAGCGAACGCCCTCCGAGATAGCCAGTTGGGGAATTGGGTCCCTCTCTAAGGCAGGCTGAGCAGAACGCTGCGTGGCGCGTTGTAGAGAAGATGAAGTTGATCCAGGTTCGCGAGATGGAGAAGACCTGCACGGTGAAGGACATTCTCAGGAGAATGAGTTGAACGAACGTCCGATTTGCACCGACTTTTTGAGGTATAACAAGAAGCTACTAGGGGCTCCTGGCCTTACTACTAGGAGCAAGGGCGCTACTAGGGGCTCCTGGCCTTACTACTAGGAGCAAGGACGCTACTAGGAGCTACTGGCTAGCCTTTAGAGTACCCTGTTTATGCTGCGAGTAGGCTAACTTCTGTGCATCAAAGCTGCATGTTGTTCCGAAAGGGCAGGTTTGATGCGGCAGCTCACCAGAAATAGTCATGCGATGGAGCTCAACTTTGCATAGCTCCCGGACAAGCCGATGTATTCTATCTATGTATTCCCTTGTTCCGACCCCAAAACCAGAAAACTTTCCGACGTGTTGTGACGTGAACTCACTTTGGTTTGACGAAGGCGGCCAAAATGAGACGAAGGCAACGAGTTGACACAACAAAACACGGTTGAAGGATGTTGGACCTTTGATCTCGTGCCTGGAGCCTGCGAAAGACCCACAGGACACTTCCAATCGAGAACCTTGAGCTCCTTCAGGCCTTGGGATGGAACTCATGTGTTGGGCCGTAACGGAAGCGAGCTGTGTTGGGCCTTGTTCTGAGGAACTCTGTGAGGAAACGCTCGAAAACTGTCAGCGTCATCCTCAAAAAACTTTGGGCAAGAGTTGTTCAGCTAGACGAAGGAAGGGAAACTCGAGGAACATTCAAGGCGGATAAAGAATCTATTCCCATTACTGCAATCGGTGGAACGACTAAGATTCGCAGAGGTTGTCAGTTGCCAAACTTACAAGCACGTCTTACAGGTTTGGTTGTTTCAAGAGATGGACCGATGGACAGGGAATGGTCGTTTTCACCCTGCTCATGGAACCACCTTGGAAACTGCCGGGCCCCCTAAATCGCTAGTGCCAGTTGATGTACGTGACCAGCAGCAAGTGTGTGGTGGACCGGAAAACACTCCTTAATGATCCTTAAAGCCGCCAACGGCGGGCGCCAGGATGGCTCCATCCTGTCCAACGACTTGCGGCTCTCGGAGCTCCGTGGCGGCCGTCTCGAGGTCCGCGAAGCTGAGCCCTGGTGAGACCGGAGGTTCCACAGAGCCAAGAATGGAAAAAACAACATTTATGGTTTCAACTCGCCACCCAAAACTCTGTGACTGCACATAGATAGTGGCAAGTAGTGCACTGGGAAGTGGAACCTTTGGAAGAGATTCTGATGGATTTGAATGGAGTTTGGAAACTCATTCTGCACATAGAGATTGCTGGGGCAAGGTATCAAAACTGAGCACAAACATGGAGACGACATTCAAAAAACAAAGGACCAGATGTTGCAACACAGTCAAGATGACACCTATATACTGTACCTGAGTTTTTAGTTTGTATGGATTTGATCCCCGAGTTGCATCCGTCGATCATGGCCGAACTGTCAAGATGACGCCGACCTCGGTTGACAATAACATCACACCACAGAAACTTCAGAAACCTTCCATGTGGTATTGACACTGCAATATAGGGACATTCACAGAAGTTGTTTATGCTACACCCCTGCTTTGTGGATGAGCTGAAAGTTTTAAAAACAGTGTTTGTGTGTGTGGTGGCGGACATGGAAGACAAATTGGCGGTCTCATATCTTCTAGTTCGGTGCTGCCGAGCTCAAGGGTGGCTGACAGAAGTGCAAGGCCAAGAAGAGCTAGCAGCTAGCAGCTAGACATGAGTTCCAAAGCGGGCTGCGCATGGCTGCGCATGGATTCAAAAGCCTTGAAGAGCAAGGGAGCTAGCTGTGCTTGAGAATCAAGGAAAGGGCTCAACCGTTTGCAATCTTGAAAGGTCAACTCTGTCAACACGTGGGCATGCTAGGAGTCCTGCTAGGAGGGGGGACCTTCCAGTGGACAGAGGATTTTTGCTGCTCCTTGGCAGAGGGTTTATGGCATGGGCTGAAAGTAGCTTCTATTCTCAGCTGCAATGAGACTGTGTTTAGATTCTAGATCTCTCAGGCCTTTGATAAGCCAATTAGCTGACATTTGATGGACATTCCGCAACAAGTTTGAGAAAGAGATCTGGCATTCTGGATGTCTTCTTGGCTCGGACTTACTCCTTTGATGCCGATAGCCTGCTGAGAGGCGTGCATTTCTGATGGATCCCCGTCAGTAGTGAACTCTCGTGCAGGCAATAAAATGAATGGAGATCCACAGAGAGAAGAAGCACAGCATTTCGCATGGGTGCACAAGTGATATCATTCTCTCCCTTTTCATGCAGCAAACGTTTGGCTGCCGGCAGAGGCATGTTCCTCAGGCAGAGCCGGCTCTACAAGCCGCCAAGGCATGTCGGCATTCAATTTATTTGGCAATTAATTGATTCTACAAAGCTCCTTTCTGAACTTTCTTAGTTGAGTATGTCAACCATTGAGCAGATTGCCAACAGCGGATGCCTGCTTACCACTCAGGTTCCAGCACGGCCATTTACCCCACCTGAAGAGTTGACCAACAAAGAGTGACCTGCAACACGTTTCGAAAGGTCAGCGCTTCAGGATCCCCCCATGACGCAAGTCACACTTTTGCTCGTGAAGTATTCCTCACGGTCTTCCTTCCTCCACAACGCCATCCCTTTAACCCAATCTTTGACAACCATTGACAACCAACAGTGTGTTGATTCAGTGTTCAAGTTGTTAGTAGAGACATCATCTCACTTCGACCAGTTTCCGTTTCGGCCACTGTGCCCGGCCCCTTTCGGTCCCTGTGCCCCCCTCCGAGTGTCGGAAGGACGACTGTTGACTGCACATCATGGCACGCCGCCAGCTGGCGCTGGCGGCCGCCACCCTCCATTTGCCACTCGGTTGATCTTGGGAGACAGCGAGTTCATCCAGCAAACAGTGGTTGCGATGACAAAGATTTCTAATGGTTGATGGTTCCATCACAATTCCACCTGGGGAAGGACATAAGTTGGTGAAACATGCAGCCAAGCAGGGACTAGAAGCTAGCAGGCTGTTCGACCATGTTTCATTATACATAACCGTTTGTTCTTTTCTTCTAAATCTGAGATAGTTTCAAGCTTCCATGTATTTCACCTCTGTGTCTTTGAGAGCCTAGTTTTGATTTCATATGTCCACCCGCGGTCCAAACACTGCTCAGTGGATTTCTATATATGGACTCACTGACCCTTGGAGGTTAGTCTGTTTTGCAGATGGCAAACAGATGAACCATGCACCAAGCAGCGTGACGAGGCCGGGTGTTTTTGCTTCTGCCGTAATTTTCCGAATCTTACTGGAGGCCGTACCTGACCCATCCTGTAGTAACACGACTGTGGTAGCGTTGCCTTTGGAACGCGGGTCACATCGTATGGCCTAGCCATCCATCATCCTCCAAGCTGACGTGTCCTGTTTAGCGATACTTTATGTGTGAACTGCTTCTTGAGTTGCACCGACAGTACATGTCATTTGGCTTTCAACGTTTACTTCTATTTTGGGCTCGGGGTTTTGCTTCAAGTTGAGCCAATAACCAGGAGCACATCTGAAGCCAGTGAAGCCCAGCAGGGCAAGTTTCATAGTGCGCATGACGTCCACGCCATCACCGCACCGTCGCACCGCCGCATTGCCGTGGGCGAACGGCTCGCAGGATCACACCCAACTCCGTGACCGCCAAATTAGCGACGGAGATCACCTTCACTGGGGCGAAGGATGGAGACAAGGTGCCATCTAGAGCTTTCCGGAACTGAAGTGGGTTGAAGCGGCGCGGGCAATGGTTGGCCATGCAGAACCGGAGTTTTTTTTTTTTTTTTTCAGGAGGAAAGATCCATCAAGAGACAGTGCTTTTAGGGAGACTAAATGACTAACTTTTGGATTTTGTGCCCATTTTATGAAAGAGCACGTTACTAGTAGCTTCTTGTTACTAGTAGCGATGGCCTCCAACCTAATAGCGATGGCCTCCACCTAATAGCGTCCTTGCTATTTTATACCTACAAGATGACTAACAAGTGGATGCCAGGGCTCTGAGGATTGCAACAGAGCTTCCCACGACTAGAAGGTCTCCGAGCTACTGGCACCGTAGAATTGCAGACACGGATAGCGATCAAACACAGAGCGCCACCGCAATCTCCTTGTAATTGTTGTATAATTAATGCACATCAATACTCTGACACTTTATTCAATTATGTATTGTATATAGCTGTATTGTATATACAATGCCTGTAATGCTTCCAGTCCCCTCCTTTCGGCAGTGTTGGAAGATGACCGCCACGGACCCTAGGTGCAGTTTGCACTCCACTGCGGGAAAGTGACCTCTCCTTCCTCAACCATCGAGGGAGGCAAAGCAACGCGCGGTGGCCAAGAGGGCTTTTGTGATCCCAGCATTGCCTGTGTTGCTGGAGAGCGCGTGGTCCCTTCTCGCATTTGTAGCGACATCCGAAAGGCTCCATTTGCTTGGAAAGCTTTGCTTATTGATCTCACCTGACAGCTGTTTGGTGTTGCGTTGGATTTTGGAGACCTTGAAGCAGAATAGATGTCTGAAGCTTCATGAGAGGCGCCAAAAAGTGAATTGGCCCTCCCAGGATCACCATAGAGGATGAAGCTGAAGTGCTAAAGCTTTGCTACCAGGCGCTCGCACCATCACATGTTCTCCCATATGATGATTCCACGGTGCATCATGCTTTCGTGTCTATGGCGGTATTGTTGGACAAGGTCTCCAGATGATGGTCGTTAGGAGTGTGTAGTTCCAGTCTGCGGCAATGCTCAAGACCGACCCTTTTGGACTGGGTAATTACCCGCTTCTAAGACTCTCTCAGACTCTGGCCATTGTTTTGCTTTGTCCACAATTGATGGTCAGGCTGAAGGCCACGCAGTTGTGGAGGAACAGACGAGCGTCACTTTAGCGGTTGTCCGATGCCCCAGTGAAAAAGGGTGCCGGGCGTAAACATGCCTCTAGCTTGAGTCTCTATACATGTTCTACATTGTGCATGATTTTGGTTTTACTTCTTTTGTATCCTTTCGGAAGGCTTGAATATTGTCAGCACTCAGGTCTCACCCACTGACACAGGCGCAGTCACGAAGCTCATCCCAAGCACTGTCACTCAAGGCCAGGAGAGGATGCCCTTGATCCTGATCTTGAAGCATTTCCGGTATCCCATTCCTTCATGAAGTCTAAATGACTGGTGTGTCTGGTTACGCCCGATCTTTGTTGCAGGTACAGCCACCCCAATTACTCTCACAGGGGCTGCGAAAGCAGCCAAGGCGAGGGTTTCGTATGAAATCGAGAGGCGAGGATTTCTCACCCATGATCCCAATGTCCGAGTCTCTGAGATCCCTTTCACGTCCTGTACAGAAGCTACTAGTAGCTCCTGGCATTGCTACTAGGAGCAAGGACGCTACTAGGGGCGCTCCTGGCCTTACTACTAGCAACAAGAAGCTACTACTAACACTCCGAGATCACCAGTTTCGTCTGTGCACACAATGAAACCACAGGAATCTTGGACAACTTCTGATGGCATGGTGCATGCACGAGCTGACTGGTCCTACGGGTTGTCCCACCGATCCCTTCTCGTCTCATGACATCTATGTTTGAACCTCTTTTTTGACACAGGCAGTCTTCGTCCCAGTGAGAGCGAATTGTCGAGACGCTGTGCCGAACGTGGACATAGACCGGACCGGAAAGGGTGTCTTCACCATCGAAGGCGGGAAGACACGTTCTGCGGTGGTCTGGCTTTGTTTATTTTTGTCTTGCTAGGTTCCCGATGTATCATAGAATGAAGATGAATGAAGAGAGTCCTCTACTGCATGAGTATTTATCTATATGGTATATGTATCTTTATGTATCTTTATATACACATACACACCATGTAAGCTAGGCTTGAATTAGTTGGTGAACTGCCAATTAAGACCAGCAAGCTCATGGTAGACCTTCTCAGGCCAAAGAGATCAGATTGTCTCATGCAACCACCGGACTTCGTGCATGTGCAACCCGCCGGACTTCCGCGGAAGCTGAAGCTGCCCCCCAAAACCGCCAGGTCCCGGTGGGAATTATAAGCTTTGCTATCAAGCTCCCGGTGGTGGCGACTCAGTGGAGCAGAACCCCGAAACCGGGGCCATTGCCCTACTGGTGGAGCAGGACGGACATCGTGGGACGGACACAGGTCGGGTCGGGTCGGCCAGTTCAGAGAAGGTTGGAGAGGGACCAGGTGAGTAAATCCATTCATTCTGGGGATGTGGATTCCAGGGCCGGAAGGAACCATCCCAGAGCACTTAAGAGCCATGTGGAATAGTGTCAGATTGGTTCAGGTGGGCAACGAAGGAGTTTTGATATGAGGAGGACAATCACTTAGTGCGAGCAATTTGCTTTTCGGGATGAGATAGCATATTCGCAAGAGGTCTTTTCCTGCAGAGAGTAGATTGGCAGGTTGAGGCCACCAATGAGAATCACATCACTTCGATTAGCCCAGCCACCGTGACCTCCAATGCACGGGCGCCTAGTGAGGAAGGAAGATTGGCCATGTTTCTGAATTTCTGCGTAACCATAAGTGTTATATAGGTGTCTAAAGGCAGCGCGCAGTGACCCCGTGTAGTCAAAGACTGAACCCAAAGGTGATTGCAAGGATCCATGCGGACATTTGGGGAATAACCTCGACACAGCGGTTTGTCGCTTCAGGGTGCCCTGATTTACAATCCTGGCACTCCTGCACCTCAGGAATCCCACACGATCACTGAGCTTTATCTCGGACTCTTCGGGTGAGTGCGACATTCGGGCTACAGAATGGTCGCCTCTGCCTTTCTCAGCTGACGAAAGCTTCTTCGTGAGGCTTTGCAGTCTCTGCACCGCCTTCCCCACATTTTTCGCTGGGGAGGCGGATGATCAGTCCCTTATCCCAATCTTTGTCTATTGAATACCAACAACCGGAAAACAGCTCAAACCGAATTCATCAAGAATCTCAAAGATGGAACCAGAAACAAGGGTCAAGGGAGGCCTCTCAAAGGCCCGCAAAGCTTGCAATGGCTCAATGAATGGAAATTGGCGAGCAGCTGAGGATACTGCTTGAATGAGGTGCGCTCCAATCCAAAGACTCCTTCATTGGGCTGGCCACAAGTCCAAGCAATGCAAGATCCGTTCGAATCCTGTCATCACATCTCGAACTTGTTGGTCGGGTGCGACTTCGGACCAGAAAGTAACAGTCTTGATGTCCCATTGGCGAGGTACAAGGAGCGCCCACCATCGCTTGCGTCTCATTGGCCACACTGTCCAACCTTGTACCTGGCACTCGGCAAACTCAGTCAGAAGAGCTTGTACATAGTTGTTATGCTCAACCTGAGGGGCACATTCCAGGACGCTACTAGGGGCTCCTGGCATACATTGACGTTGATGGATCATTCGGAGTCCTGCGGCCAGTGTGCTCAAGTTCTCCTTGTTGGCCCCCACCACTCGAACAGGGCTGACGTGGAAAGCCCATCGTGGCAGTTGGACAGATTATCCGAACTGGTTCGTGGAGAGTGCGAACAGCCATTGGATCTGTGAGATCAAGCTGCATGACTGGGGCTGCACTGTTTCAAGTGGGTGACTGCCAACTCATTAACGTCTACTTTAGGCAAGGCCTAAACTCCATGAACTTTAGACATCTTTAGACCAAGGCCCAAACCACCAAATCCAGCTAAAAGATCGATGAACTCTGGCCAAAAGCTTCCAGGCTCTTGCTAGAAATCAAGCCATCCTTTCTGTAACCTCCAAAGTCAGAAGATCATGGTTGGACATGATCTCTGCGTCATGCACCGAAAGCCGTTCAACGCCGGGATGCTTGCCAATGAGGACCACCGGCCGCCCGTCCGCCACCTTGCAAAACAACATCTCCTCATCCAAGATCCGATGGATCTGCAGGACCTGAAAACTCACCTCCGGGTTCGAAGGTCTGCATCCTGAAAAGAAAGACATGCCACCAGAAAAGGTCTCCCAAGTGTGTCGTAAATGGCCCCACTGAAAAGACTTGGGCCAAGGGCCTAAGGGCTCGAGCACTGAGCAACAACCTGCTTTCGTGTAGCACCACCGGTGCATAGACGGCCGTTGTGTTTCGTCTGTTTTTTAGCGCAGTAGTTTGCCGTTTCTTTCAGGGCCGCTGGGGAGGGTCATTAGTAGTGCTATTTTTGCTATGTATGCATGTTCAATGGGTCTTTACTGTAAGTGTTTCTTGTGCATTTTCGGTGCAGGCAGGCGTCACACTCATTCATGGTTACACACTTTCTCCGGTGGGGGGTGGGAGGAAGGCAATTTGCGTTGCACGGGGCACTATGGGCTTATGGATGAAACGACACTTCGCGAAAATTCGATTCCTCAGTTGACTTCTTACGTTTTTTTTCTTTTGTTTTGCTTTTTTGTTTTGGTTCAATTCCTTGTCCTTCGTCGGTGTCCATCATATCCGTTTAGTTCTTCAGAACCAAAGTAGTTTGGGGGGTTGCTAAAAAAGACAACAACATGTACTTCTCATTGTAGCGAAACTCTCATTGTACACCCTCCCCAGGCAGGTTGCGGCTTCAATGAGACAAATTCCCAACGTCTCCAAAGTCTAAACATGATGACAAACTCCCCCGGCTGTCTACGCACCGCGGACCTAGTTGCCCAAAACAAGAGTCACCCTGGATGATCAGAAAGATCGCGATCGTGGCTATCATCTTCAGTTCCTTTCATGCTTTGAGAATCAGTTTTGAGGCCACTCTGAACGTCCATCAAGAAACTTCATCGCAAGTGGCTGCAGCCATATCACCAACCTCCTGATTGGGAGAAGGGACAGGACTTGGAAACAGAAGCTGGGGAGGAGGATGCCTTGAGACATTCCTTCATCGCTACTGCCGGTTTGGCAGCTTGAGGTGGCCACCACACTGAAGCTTGCTGGCGCGAAGCAGGGAGACAAGGCAAAATTCATTGCAGGGACCTCCTCATGCCAGCTGTCAGCACAGCCCAGATGTGTGATTTACTGTGAAGACAGCAACCTTGATGTTTTGCATTTTTCTTGACCACCTCTCCAGGGACTCTCTAGACTCTAGACACCTCTTGTTTGGGCTAGCCAAATTGAAACAACAACATGTGCCTTCCAATACGATGCAACAGCACAAACTGTTTCACCGAAACTCGATCAACTTGCTCCAGTGGACCTTCCGAGGTGAGGCGGAAACACCACCGGATAAGGATATAGGTGCTGGGCATGCCTCCTTCATCGTGAGCGGCGCTGGCACTTATGTCCTTTGTGTGACAGCCTCTTGGTGTTTAGAGGTTGAAGATCCATTCGAGCGGAGGAAGAGTGGTTTGTTTTTGCTGTTCTGTCTCGGGGTTTTGATCGCGGCATTTGATCGAGTGTTAGAGTATGACGACAAATTCAAGGAGTGGTGAATGGTGTCAATAGTATCATGTACCCTGTGGGGCTCCTTCGCAACTTGGGGATATGATAGATGGACAATGATAGATGTGGGAATCATCGAACCACTTAACCAGGCCTTACACCAACCTCCTAGGGTGAGCAGATTGATAGGATTCACAAATGGATCGTGTTTCTGAGCTCATCATTGCAAGGCCAAAGGAGCTTCCGATTCTGTCCAGCAGGAAGGCGAGATAGCTGCAAGAAGGGCAGCAGTTTGGCGGTTTGGCGGTTTCAGAATGATTTGGTGTGATCATGGCGGAACCTATGCGGTCAAAGAAGAGCCCCAGCCTTTTGGGTGGACGAACGCTCAACGCACATGGGGTAGGACTTTTTGCAGAAAAAGAGATCCCTGCTTTCGGATGAGAGCTCACATGCTCACCAGTCCTGAACAGGTTGCCGCCAGAAGGTCCCTAGCTCCCATTAGAGGACCCACCTGAAGCAGGAGCAGTGGTCACTGTAAGGGCATTTTGTGACGTCTATCGCACTCTCCCAACTCCAGGCATCACTTTGACAGTGATAGCTGCGGGTGCAGCAAGGAACATGCTGGGAGCCCAAGTAGTCAAGGCATTGCTCTGTGGGCCCACTGGGGGCAGGGCACCCCGTTCGTTTCGTTCCGGCTGACTCAGGGTGGGCCGGTGGAGCAGCAAGCAAGGGGCCGTGGACTGCTCCAAGTTATCACAGGCATGGTGGACTGGCAGGGGCATTTTAAACATCTCTTCGGTCTCGGTCTCATCTCTTGGTGCCTCAGCTAGGCCGAGCTCAATCCCACATCAGCACATCCCATCTCTAATCACATCTGAAAACGTGCTAGGCCCTAGTGGAATACATACACAGACCCGCAATAGACTCATCCACCCAGGTATTTTGCAAAGCTTCAGTCACCGCAACTGCACGACCAGGTTCCCTATTGCAGCTCTCAAGGCGAGATTGGGCTTGTCAGGATCGAACGTTTAGGCAGCTTCATCCAAAGTGCAACGGCCAATGGCCAAACTGGGGTAGGTTCATGTTTGCGCTGACAGAGTTCCACGCTCTCTTTCCGCCAGAGATATGTTCACTGAACCCTCTTCTGAGGCAGTAGCACCTGTGATGGCAGCTTTGCCATTCAGTCAGGCATTGGTAGTAGGCTCAGCAGAGGATTGCACATTGAACGGACAGGAACTGCCTTGAAAACGTTTCTTGAGGCCAAGATGGAGGAATTTTAGATAAATTGCCGGTAGGCAAGGCTTAGAACCACATCCGACAAGAATCAGAGGGAGTCGGATTGAATCATTTGACAACTGATGCTACTCAAGAGTTGTGGGTGACACAGCCCTCGCACATCAGCGACTCAGGCTACAAGTGCTTTTGGAACACAGCCATTTGGCCTCCCAAGTGCGATGCCGACATGTCCACCGAAGAGCGAGGGATGATTTGCCAGCACCTTGTTGGCAAAGGAGTTGGGTTTCCTGAGACGAGATCTCAGAAGGGCTCAGCTTTGATTGACGGCACACTTCTAAAGCACGGTGTCGACAACAGTATTCACTGGCAGGAAGTGCCCACACTGCCGTAACGAGATGATTTATCATTTGCGAACGATTTATACACCACGAAGCACAACTGTACGGTGTACCCCCGAGTCAGATCAATCTCTCCCCCCGAACATCACAGCGAATCCACAAATGCGGATTCTGCCCCAGACATCAGACAGCTGTAGCTGGTGTAAAACTCCATTCTTAATTGCACTACTCAGCCAACCCCTCAACGGCCTGGTGCGCTGACCTAAAGGAGAGAACCGAAAGTCGCTAAGGTCCAATTCCTGTGGTGGCTCACCGGCCATGTGCTGGTAAGGCTGGACACATCATGTAGTTCTTCCATTGCGGGGCCTCTGGCCTCCAACCTACAAGCAATGGCCTCCAACCTAAGGTATTTTGTGTTGTTTGATTGTTGTGGGGCTGGGTGTCCTGTCATTTTCTGGATGGTCGATGCGGGTGTAAAGGCCATGCTGCAAACAGGCTGCTGAGGACCAGCATTCATTTGTAGGTGCATCAGCGTGGGTCAGCAGGTGCACTGGTTCATCTCACTTCATCCTCCCACTTCCGCGGACTGACAGGGTCTAGGGGGTGTTGGTTTCATTTCCAATGTCTTGCTGCTTCATCGCACCACATGCAGATTACATAAACTGTGTGTGTATGTATGTGAGTGTGTCTGTCTGTATGTATGTTCTGTATGTCTGTATGTAAGTATGTACGTACGTACGTAAGTATGTATGTATGTATGCATGCATGCATGTATGTATTAATGTAATGTAATGTAATGTAATGTAAGGTATGTGTGTATGAATGTATGAATGTATAAATGGATGTATGCATGTATGTATGTATGAATGCAATGCAATGCAATGCAATGCAATGTAATGCAATGCAATGCAATGCAATGTAATGTAATGTAAGGTATGTATGAATGTATGAATGTATGAATGTATGAATGTATGAATGAATGTATGAATGTATGAATGAATGTATGCATGCATGCATGCATGCATGCATGCATGTATGTATGTATGTATGTTGGTATGGTATGGTATGGTATGGTACGGTACGGTATGGTATGGTATGGTATGGTATGGTATGTATGGTATGTATGGCATGTATGGCATGTGTGGTATGCATGCATGTATTGTATTGTATTGTAAGGTATTGTATTGTATCGTATCGTATGGTAATGTAATGTAATGTAATGTATCGTATCGTATCGTATCGTATCGTAATGTAATGTAATGTATGGATGGATTTTTTTCTTCTGGAGGGTTGAGCTCTCGGTGCCATTTTGGCGGTCTGTGGGATGGCCTCTTACTTCAGTGCCGGTGGCGTTCAGAAGTAGTCTACCTGGGCAAGGCCTTCGTCTTCGCCTGAGATGCCCTCATCGACTGCAATCTCGGGGTCATGTGTGTGTGTGGTGCTGCCTCTTCCTCCCCTTCCGGACTGGGTGTCATGGTCGGTGGTGAGGCTGTGCCATTGGCCCTGAAAGTGGCCACTTCTGGAGATGTCTGTTCTGAGAATTTCAGCTTTTTCGGTGCTGATCCATGGGTCCTTTCTCAAGTTTCTGTGGCACATGGAACCTGTTGGACAGGTTTAGGGACGGGTGATGAGCAGACGAAGGATCTTCCCTTGCCCCACTTCTTTTGGTGCATCTATACCAACAATCCATCTTTGGGGTGCCTTGGCTTTGTGGGGAGAGAACAGAGGATTTTATGATGAGAGAGGTCGGGACAGGGCGCCCTCAATGACCAGGCTCGCGCACATCCTCTGAGCTTCCATCGCTAAATGTCGATGAAGCTGATCCGCACCATGGAGAGACTCATGCTAGACCAGAAAGAGGATGGTTTTGGTGCATATTCACAGGCGATCCTGTTTCATATGGGCTTCTGGACTTTTGGTTTCTAGCCTGCAATTGACTCAACACAGCTGGACGCCCCCCAGATTCTTTCTGATAGAGAGAAGAGGGGTCTGCAAAGATGGTCCCTCGGTCCCATTACGTGCACCGTCCATGGAACCCGCCCAAGAAGTGGATGGCGTCGCCGGATACCTTTGCATTTAGCTGCTTGTGTGGGCTGCTGTGATGTGAACAAATATATACATATATATATATAGATTCAACATCATGCAAACGCTTAGGGTCTAAAAGCCTTAGCATTTCACAGGTTTATCAGCTTTTTTGGGATGTGAAGGCATCAAGACATGAGGCTTGCGGACTTCCTTTTCTGCATCAGGTTCATAGTGAGCTGTCTTGGACATGATTGCACGACCGGAGATCGCTAGCTGTTCATCAGCAATGGTACATGACCGCAAAACCCAATAGTCTAAAGGGCAGAACAATTTGTTTGACAGAACAGAACTGGCAAAAGCAATACGACAAGATAAGACAGAAAGAGTGAGCTCCCAAACCCTTAGATGGTGCATTCTAGGCAGAACAATTACGTTTCAGGGTTTTTTGACTAGAAGAAACCATTTGGTTCACTTGCCATGCGTGCTTTATCTTTGGCAGCCAGAAGCTCAGCTCTTCCCAGCCACAGGTGGTGTTGTACAGGGAGGTGTTGTTTCTTGCGTTTGCGTTTCGTGAGACCTCCCAGTTCGACCCCCTGGCAGCAGATGAAGGATGAAGCTCAGGGTGGCCTCCAGTGAACAGTAGATCATAGACTGACCATAGATAGTAGTTGACCACTACAAGGGAGGTTGGATGCCACCAAAGATAGACGGTGCCCTGCTCTTGAGCAGGCTACCTTTGCATTTTTGTCTGCAT
>CAXIVM010000893.1:0-16000 GCA_964035705.1 Porites rus
GATAACAGTGGTAAAAGCGCATGTTGTAGAGGGATGATTTGGAATCGCGGCCAAGCTTGATGACCATCTTAGCAAATTCAATTTTGTAAGGGTCTCAAATTGAATTCAATCGCTCAAACTGTGGAAAGTTGCGAAACTTGCAAAGGTTCAAATCTGAGCTACCAAGGTACGTGAATCTTTGGTCGTAGTCGAAAACTCATCACGGTTCTCCCTGGGAACTGAATAAAACAAGAGTTGTTGTCATGCTGACGTCATGACTGTGTCCGCTGTACACTCACTTCCTGCCTGACAGCGTGCCGCACCAACGTGATATAGCGCTTGGCCAGTCGCTGGGTCGTTTGATAAATTGCACTGCCTTCCTCGCGGGTCAGATACCGTCCGGCGTGCTCACACAAGCCGTGAAGCTTGGCCAGTGCGGTCCTGAACTTCCACGACAAACAAATCAATTTGAAAAGTCCTGAAATTACTGAAACACATGCATGTCTCTTTATTTCAACTGCATAATTCCATAGAGGCACATGCAGGATGACATCACGGCCAAAGGTCGATTGGGTTCAGAGTCAAAGTCACCTGACCTGCTCGCAGCGTCCTGTAAACAGGTGTGAAGCCACTGCGAGATTATTCGCCCGTTAAAACTCTTGGCGGTCCACATGATGGAGCCGTCTCTCTTGAATACCTTGGTCTCACAAAAAGGGTCGACCAACAACAAGATTGTTCATTTTCTGAAAAAATAAAGGTTCCAAATTCCAAAGCTTCTTTCATTCCCACACCCAAACACCATGTTAGCTCGAAATGGAGGCTGAGAGCAATGTATTCTAGACGCACGGAGCCACAATCTAAAGTGGTCATACGCCTTGTCAAAATGAGATTGATCACGCACTGGCAAACCACCTGGGGCATGGAAGTAGTTCATCTCGAGCAACGTCAGCCTGCACTCAGCAAAGTGTTCCCAACCCGACGATGGAACAATTGGAAGAAATCACAAAAAAGTTCAATCACCAACATACGCAACGTACTATCACGCACCGAGAAGCAGTCCACACCCGTTGATGTCATATGCAATTCCCAAGTTGATAACGTGCATAGAGCATACTTTCAAAATTTGCGGATGGAATCCGGGTGCTAAAATGATTGGGCCTAGGCTCTTGGTAATTCGACTGGGACAGCCAACAAAAAACAGGAGATTTGGGTTGATCCATGCATGCATACCTGCTTTTGCAGGTCAAGGCGCAAGGATCAGGCTTTGTAAGTTGTCTTGCAAAAAAGGCTCCAGTATCAAATTCTTCCCATGCAGGCTGGTCATCCCAAAAGTTGAAGAACAGGCCAGCTTCATGACCCTTTCCTGCAGCACTGCACCTGTAGCATACGTTCTTGGTTTGCTGCCAGTTCCAAAAAAGCGGAATATCTGGCGATGCCACAACCAATCCCCCTTGAGCTCTGTCAAACAAAAAACTCATCCATTGGCAAGAAGGCTACCATCTGGGTCCAAACCTTTGAATGCAATGTTCAATGAGTAGGCGATCCGCCTGTAAACTTTATTCAATGTGACGTGTCGGTAGAGCTTGTGTTCCTCGAGTGCCCACAAGCACCAGCAACCGCATCTTGTCGAGTACGGTCGCCACAGCGGCAATGACAAGAAAATGCCGATCATTTTGCCTCCAGCAGTGCTCAATTTTGCTGCGTCCCCGTAGACTGCCACAGGAATGTGGCTGTCACTGGCTGGAGACTCTACATACCCAACCTGTGGACTAGTATGCCTAACGTGGCGCCAGAATTGTCGCACGTCACTCTCCCTGACTTGGATGCCAGTAGTAGTGAAGAGGTGATGAAGAAGCAAATGGGGCTCCAACATTTCCTGCTCTTGGATTTCAAATCCGGAAGCCACCTTCTCATTGGACACTGGTATTCGAATTCTGGTCGTTTCCTGAGAACCACTCGTGAGCACGAGACAGCTGACAAAATACAGATCAGAACTACGCATTTTAGCAAAGGAAGCGCGCTAATGCGGCAAGAGTCCAGCCCTGTTCGAGTCAACCGCTTGAGATCACGAGCCTCGTTCCCAGGCCTCAATGAGCCCAGCCTCAGGCTCTTTGGTTGGCATAGGCCACGGCTATCCTGCATGCATGAACTTTCTCTGAACTTCAAACAGTATTGGAAACATGGGTTGGGATGCCGATGCACATGCAAGAGTGGTGTGATCCCCACGCTCTATCCAGCCTGAACGTGGCTTCTTGCTCTTTTCAACGCACGGCGGGCAGTGGTGACCTGTGCTACCATGTCTGGACACATCTGGCATCATCTGGCCACGCTTCTACACACACTTAAACCCAAGAACTTAATCAGATCCAAGCCACCCCGGCTTGCAAATCATCCACGATGTCATAGAAATATGGCTCGTCAACGCTCTGTGTACCTCCGATTGATTGCGGCTGCAAGATCGACTCTGGTTTAATCCAGCGAGCACCACGGCTCCTTGATGCACTGGGTTTTGGATCCTCGAGACCTGCCTTGATCACAACGCAACTCCGCCAGCCATATGGCAAACAAAACTAGTAGACCCCAAATTGCACATGCTTGGCTCACTGTCACAAAAGACGGAACACTGCATTCACTCAAGCGCAACCCTCAAAAAGTGCAAACTGACCGGTCATGACCTGATCATCATGAGTGAGCCCATGTGATGCCCCCTTGAAGCTTCCACCAAACCATGAATGCGGCTAGCCCACCACGCTCTGCCCAAAGAAACTTTAATTCAACAAATTCGAGAACAATCTGGAAAAGCTTCCTAGAACTGTGACAGAGCTATCCCATGCAATGGGCACCACCGCCTAATCACGGTCCGGGTCAGTGAGACAAAATCTGCTGATCAGGCCATGCTGATGGTTCCCAAGAAAGCCTTGAACTTATCAAGGGCAGTCTTACCCACCTTCTCAGACGCTTTCACTTTTGACTCCTAGCGATCGATCGGAAGCGAGCCCTATAACGATCCAAAGTGATGTGCACGTTCTGTCTTGGAGTGCCGAAAGGAACGTCCTCCATACTATCGAAAGCATTCTGGAGTCCGTCTCGAGCTGTCTGAAGATTGCCCTTTTGAGTCTCAAGGGACTTCTCAAGAGGGGCCCTCAAATCGTTGGACCTTGGGGGATGCAAAAAAGGTTCATCACATCAAAATGCCCGTATAAATCTTGCAGCATTCGATGGATGCACCAAGAAGCAGCTTGCCAATCTTCTGGATTTTTGCACGCGCTTCGGCGATGCGGGCCGTCAGCTGATTCAGAACCTGGCAGGCACAGCCAAAGAAAAACTTGTCAAGGAACATCAAATTAAGAAGCTGCCTTCTTGGCTTCCGCAGTCTTTGTTTTCCATGCTTCTTTTGCTTCCTTGACTTTGTTCCTTTCCGCCTCTCTCTCCTCCTTCTTACGCTGAGCCTCAGCCTCCTTCTGCTGTCGCCTTTCTTTGTCGGCATTGGACTCAGTCTTCGTCCGATTCCGTGGCTTCTTTGTCTTCCTCTTGCTTTTGCCTCCTCCTCCTCCACCTTTCTCTTTTGCATCCTTACCCTTGCGTGTTTTCTCCTTTTCTTCTGCTGTGTCATGACTGCGACTGCGACTCTCTTCATCGGAGGGTAGACGGAGATCTTCTGCGCTTCTTACGGCGCCGCTGGTCACGCTCAGCCTCAGATGAGCTTTCATCCACTTCCTCATGGACTTGATCCAGTATCGTTCGATCCTTCGACACTTCGCTTTCACCATCCCAGCACAAATACAATGTCATTTCCTAAGACGAGTGAGTGGCCGGGTGCTGCGTGTCAAGTTTGTCGTCTTATGGTTAGACCGGCCACCAAATCTCAAAAATTAACAAAGCTCTAGCAATCGAGAAGCCGGATTATTCGGGCAATCCGGGTGGGGCTTTACCTGCGTCCGAGCCAGTTCTTCATTTTGATGTCTTGTTGTAAATGATCTCATCGACTACAGCCGGATCATGGTACTTCTCGATGAGAACCTGGCGCGTCATCCACCTCCAACATCCCATTTGCTCGAACTCGCGGCTGCGCTGGAGCCGCTGGACGATGGTGCTTCTCGACCATTTCTCGTTGCACCCAAGCCATTCCTCCCAGAGCTGTGCCATCTTCATGTGACCTGACTGGCGGGTCAAGCCAGGGGGACTAAACAGCAGTCGTGAAACTTCAGGAGGCTATGATGAGACAACTTTGCACTTGAATGAATCGATCAAAGCCACACTTGCGATTGGCTTCATGGTGTTTTTTGAGCTCAGGTGGTGTCTTGGGGCCTTGGCAGTCGTGCCGCAATCTGACCAAAACTTTTGGCTCATGCAGTGCAAATGCGAGAACAAACAACAAAATTGAGGAAGTGGCTCTTGAAACTTCTGTAGAAGCGTTCCTTCCGAGTCTTGTACATCCGTCTTGCCCGTTTCTTTTTCTCGGCTTCTTCCGGATCCTCCTCATTTGGCAATCTCAAGCTCAGCTGTGTCAGCACGCTTGAGGTTCTCTGCAAGTGCTTCTGGATCCAGTGTCTTGCCCCGTGTGACTTCCTCTGCACAGTTCGTCTGCGGCTGCTTTGCCTTTGCTTGCTTCCCTGACGCGGCCTTTGCAGCCTTCTTCGTCTTCTCCTCATCTTCTGCATCAGTCTTCTCTGCCTTACTCTTCCGCTTTTCTTGCTTCCCCTGACTCAACCTTTGCAGCCTCCTTTTTCTTGTCCTTTTTGTTTTCTTTTGCATTATCAGCCTCATGTCCCCTCTGATGTCGCTTTGCTTGCTTCTCATCAACCTTCTTTTTATCATTTTTAGCTTCTGCCCCAGTCTCCGGTTCCTTCAGTCGCTTTGCTTGCTTTTCAGCAATCTTCTTCGTCTTCTCCTCTTTAGCTTCTGCCTCAGTCTCCTGCGGCTTCTGCGCCTTCTCTTGCTTAGCATTGGCCTTTGTTTTCTTCTCAGGCTCAGCCTTCGGGTCCTCCTGTCGCTTTGCTTGCTGCTCATCAGCCTCCTTGGTCTTCCCTAGGGTCTTTGCTTGCTGTGCATGTGCCTTCTTGGTCTTGTCATCTGCAGCTTCTCTCTCAGTCTCCTATGCCTTCTTCTGCTGCTTTTCTTCCTTATCATTGGCCTTTGTTTGCTTCCCAGTCCCAGTCTCATTTTCCTTCTGTCGCTTAGCATCAGCCTCCTTGGCCTTTGCTTGCTGTCCAAACTCCTTTACAGCTTTCTTGGTCTTGTTCTCTTTAGCTTCGGCCTCAGTCTCTTCAGCCTTCTTCTTCTTCTCACTGCTGTTCCTCGATGTTGACTGGCTGCTTCTCACACTCACGGGTGAAGGCTGCGGCTCACCTATGGACTTTGATCGAACTCGCTTCCACTGGGATTGATCAGTGCTTGCACTGGCAATCTCAACCTTGCCCGATCGAGTCGAACAGGACTTTGCTGACGCACTTGCTGCTTGCCTTCGTTCTTTGGTATGCGAGCCATCCTCCGTGTCCTTGGTATTTGACTTTTGAACTTTTGAAGGTGGTGTCTTCACTTCAACGCCTCAACAAAACATCCCTCATAAATTAATGAATCGAGGTCGATAGGTACCATTGATCTTACCTCAACTTGCTTGGAATGGACATGGAAACGGGATAACACCCCCACCTTCACTCTCAGGGTCTTCAGTCTCACCATAAATTAATGTGCGCTGCGACCTTGCAGACACATTTTATAAGGATCCAGATCTAGATCGAAGTGAAACTTGGAAACATGAAAAATCACTGAGTTTCCAGCAAAAGCCGTTCCGCCGATGTCATTTTTCTCGGCAGTCGTTTTGGTGCAGGCTGATCATCACCATGGTTGTGATACCCTTGAATGTACGTTGTTTGTGAGTCTTTTAACGTTTCGTCTTCTCCAAGCGATTCCTGAGCCCTGGCCCTTAGTAGCCGTTGCTTGGCACGTTGCAAGCAGTCGCTTGCAGAGCTCGCCATTCCAACTACACTCCGAGCAGTCGACCAACAATTATAATTGCTACCCCTGCCTGATCAAAAATGTGATCTGCGAATGCCACTCGTGTTAACAACTTCTCCAAATGCAAATTCAATGATGATATTGGTGGTGTCCTGTCCACGGCAAACAACGTCGGTTCCACGGCAAACAACGTCGGTTCCACGGCAAACAACGTCGGTTCCACGGTCTGTCCATGCTTTGTCCACGGCACGATGTTTTTCAAAAAGTGTCAGCTTACCTTTTTAAAAGAGATTGTTTTCCTCGTGTTTTGGCAATCATTCGTATACGAGGTTTGCATCCCTGTACGGCTCTAAGCTGCCTGCGCAGGAAGTCCTGCGCCGTGCAAATTTGTGAAAACCCAAACCTTGGCAAGCCAAAGGAGCATTGCCTAGATGCAAGTGGACTAGCTGTGACTAGTCCAAGCCTTGACTGATCAAAGGCTGGTAGCGGCCCGCCAGCACCTCTTGCTTCAAGAAGTGCCTCACTTCTCCCAACTCAGCTGGCTCCCATACGGCCAGTGTCTTTGCCTGGAAAGGTGGAATTCAAGCTCAATCTGAGAATCGACCGGGGGGGGGGGCATCTGGGGCATCTGGTAGAATACGCTTGTACCCTGCCTTTCGCTTCCAAATAGGTGAGTCACTAGAAAGTAGATCACTGAGGTGTCCTTTGTTCTCTCCCTGAGCCGGCGTCAGGAATGATTGAACACCCCAATACAACTCAAATTGCAAAGCAAAAGTTGGTAGAGAAAAAGGTGTTCAGTTTGCTTGGAGCAACCAGGGCGCTACCCACTTCAGGTGATTCTTTCGGACTGCTTTTGCAAACTGTCTTGGATATGCGGCAGATTGCTTCATGAAACTTCCTCCACACCTAGGTTGACCGACCACGCCAACTACCTTGCAAAGATAAAGTCAAGCATTCCAGTGACTTGACTTCATGTGAATCCTTCCACTCACGGGCCATGCATGTGTACCTCCACACTCCCAACTATATCATATATAGATCGATCATTATAATCGATATCTATATCGATCGAATCATATATACATCACCGCAGGCCTGTCACTGCCAAAAACTCAACCTGTGCTTGCGTTACTCCTCTAAAGTCCGGTCTCTAGGTCCCAAACACCTTCCGCTCTCCTTTCTTGTTGGTGTACTTCTTGGTCATTTTCCCAGAGTACTTGGCAACCCGGTCGTGGGTCCTTTGGCAAAGCGCGCGTTTCAACCTGCGAGCCCACATCCTCAGGAAGTAGCACAAAAACGATTACGCACACCTCCATCCAAAGCAGAACAAAAGCGACTTCTCGATCTCTGTTATTGAAATTGATTCAGTCTTTTTTCTCGGCGGTCATTTCATTTGGGCCCCGACGCAGAACCAAAGCACTTGCTTGGCTTGTAGCACCGGTGGCCATAGCTTGCCATCCAACTTAGCACAACCAAAAAGGCACGCGTTTGCTCTCAGACTTTCTCAGGGACATTTCAAGAATCGAATTGTTGACTTGTCCCAGCTTGTCATTCATGTCATTCCACTCTGAGGTCTAAACAAAAAAGCGTTGGTCCAGTGCCCCACTCCACTCAGCAGGGATTGCACCTGCTTCAGTGGGCCAAAGTAGTCCATCACACTGCTACAAGGTTGCTCCGTCAAGAAGAATACTCCCCTCAAGGAAGCGATGATGAGTAGAATAGCCCATCGGGTCGTCAACCTGCCAAAGAAAGCATGCATACACATGCCAAAACTAATGCACTCCGCGTTTCTGATGTTCACTTGCCAACACCTCCAAAAATTTTTGCACATCCCAAAACTACTGTCTAAAACTTGTCATGTCAAGAAACCGATTAGCAGAGCTTATATAGCTCCTAGTCGTGTCTCCTTCTGGAGATTCACGAGTACGCTTATGGCTGCCAGCATTGATAAATACCCACGACGAACACGGAGGCCCTCCAAAGAGTAAGCCATTCTGGCGAATCTTGAGTACCTTGTGCACCGCCTTGATCCATCCTCCCCTGAGCAGGCATCTCAAACTTGCATCAATTTAAGCAAAATTGAGGGCTGAGAGAACCAGGACCCCAACACACTGTTCAGATCATGGCTGTCATCCTTCAATATCTCGAAGAAGTCCCTCAGTCATGGACTTGCACCGTCATATACACATTGCATTGCATTTATTCACCGGAAATCTTGCTAGGCATTAGACGCGTTGTAGTCATTCTCACCTGAGAGACACAAAAAGAGAGAGAGAGAGAGAGAGAGAGAGAAAGTCAGAGAGCGACAGAGATGGATAAAAAGTCCAAAAATGTCCAAAACATCAGCGAGATCTCTCGTAGAAAAACTTGTACCAAATTTGGGTACCAAGTGTGGCACTCCACTCCTTGAACAGGTTCCGCTCGCCAGCAAAGAAGTCTGCGCAATCCACCACCTCAAAAAATATGTTTGGCCGATTCTGGCATCATTCTAAACTACAAAAATTGTAAATGAATGAGGGTCTGACACGTTCTGAAGCGTTTGTCCCAACGGTTGTCTGGCAGATGTAGTCAATGGTGTGCAACCTGAGCGTGGGAAGTTTCGATTTGACTGGATCAAATGGAGCAAGATTCCTTTTGAATTCTCACGGACCTACGCATTGAAGACAGGTAGCACCACTATTGGCAATCCTAGAAGTAGTAGTGCTCGGCTGGTTTTCTGTGTGAGCGCCAGTGGCGAGCACTTCCAACTCTGACTGCCCTTTGCCATGGCTATGGCAAAAGAAAACGCTGGAACAGGAACAAAGGATTGAAGAATCGAAGGAGCCGACGGACGACTGCAAACGGCAAACTTGGAGGCCTCAACACATCTGCGTTCTGTAAAGTGCGCAAGCGTGCTTGATCATATTGAAAATTAATATTGGAACAGGTGATGTTTCCTGCACCATGCTATCCAGCTCAAACGGAAATGCATACGACTCCAGGAAAAAAGGTACCTTGATTTCAAGGCCCTGCAATCTGCATGATCTATATATTTCACGGGACATGTGAAACCTAAGGCCACGCTTCAGTCAAGATCTAAATTTTCCCATCCTGCGTACAACTTGGCCAATTGCCACCTTAGAGCGGTGGCAAGTTGTGCAAAAAGCGATACTGTCAACAAACTATGCAAGGTGATTGAACGAAAAACTGAAGTTGCTCCAGGAATTTGACCCCAACACACTGTTCACGTTAAGTAGTACTCTGGTAGGCTCTCCAGACTTTTAAGATCCAAACGCCCTGCTAATGCCACCGTTTGTGGCCCAATAGATCGAGATCCCTCCCTTTTGGGTAGTGTCCACCTGGAGATTTACAACGCAACTTGTCACAATTGATCCCAAGCATGCGCTGCTATATCATCATGCATGCACGTCCTTGCCAAACATTGCCATCAAATCTTTGGTTGATGCCTACTGGCCAGCCTGCAGTTTGACTCCTTCGGATTCACTGACGTGGGCTGCCAACTCCTTATCCGCCTTGTTGACGTAAAATCCTGCCGTACTCAGCCTTGGATCACACTTTACATTTTCAGCTTCAATCCCTTTGCATGCATGTGAGTATGCTTGAACCTGGGCCTCCCGCAGAACACCGATTGATTTCCCTTTCTCCGGACCAGACATCGTGAATGACCTCGTGCATGAGTAAAAGCGGATCACGGAACATGCTGACCGATCGTAGCAAGTAAGGTAGCGACTTCCTTGTGACCTTGTCTGGGATTCTAGTCGACAACAATGGATCCTTTTTTGCGAGGCTCCGGACCTTCAAGAAGTTGACTGCCTTGCAAAAAACGGCATAATTCGGAGAGACTTAAACGTGGGCAGGTTGAGCGAGCATTACTGCTGAACATATCAAATTGAACGATGTACTTTTGATCGATACGATCGGCATGGTACGTACGTTACAATGGCCCGCTCCGGAATCCCACTGTGGCCTCTTTGCTAGTGTCCGTTGGCTCTTCTGCAACGCTCTCTGGAGGCTCAGCTTCATCGGAGGCCGCATCTGTCTTTGCTTTCTTGCGACTAGCACTCGAACTTGACGGCGCGAAGGAAGCTGGGTTTGCTGATGGCCTCTTCCTTGGAAGGACTTTTGGGGATTCTTGTTTTGCTCTTCCCCTGCCCCTTGCTCTACCTCGACCCCTTCCCCTTCCTCTGCCTCGAGGTCTACCACTTGCCTCACGATCTTCGTCTGACTGATTGTCCCTGTGGTCCCGATCCGGGTCCTCCTCATCTTCCTCCGCATCCTTCAATGCTTTTCTCACAACTCTTTGTGCCTGCGCCCGACCAAAACAACTAAAACTGGGCAACAATCTCCTAATCTGTCAAATTCACAGCGTGTGGTGCATGGCGTCTGTGGTGCATGGATGCCTTCATCAAGTCCTCATTCCGGCAAGTTTTTGCCAACTCTTCCTCCTTCTCATCAGCTGCTCGTTCAAGTTCTTCATATTCAGAGGGCAATGGTGCCAATGGACGGCGATCCTGCAGTAGAGTTGCCCATATCATATGCATCGGTGAGCCATGATCTAGTGTAAAGACGTTAAAGAGAAACATGTTATCCGGCCTTGTTTACTCCTTTTTTCCCATCGTCTTCGCTTACCACCTCTGCCTCGCTGATCCCGTCTTTTGCCTCTTCTCTTGGCTGGTCCTCCCCACCTCCATGAGCCTGGCTTTCCTCGGAAGTGTTTCTGAAGACCTTTCCTACCTCGTGGTCTTGGTACCATGGTTCGACTGTCTCATCATCTGTGCCTTGCTCTTCCTCTGCGCCCTCCAATGGATTGCTCAAGTCCACCTCAAGCTCAGTAGCGCTGCAGTCCTCCCCATCAAGCGATGGCTCTTGTGGTGCTTGTGTCTCCTCCTCGTCCACGGCCTTGTGACAAGCGCTGCGCTGCGTATGGGTGAACGCATGGCGGTTAGTAAGTTCTAGAAACTAAAAATCAATATTACTGCCTGTGCTTTTCACAAACATGCACTGCCCAACCAGCCTTTCTGGGGGCTGCTGGACCACGGCTTGGAACTTTTTTGCCCTCCGTGGACAAGAGCCCCTCGTCCTGCCAAACAACATACTAAATCGACGTTCCTCTGCCGATTGCGCGCCTCCAAAGTGGAACGGATTACTTCCTTGATGTTTTGCATCAATGGATGGCCTGGCCTGGAAGGTCAGCAACAAATCAATCACATTCAATCACCAATTCAACCGGACACAACATTGAAAAGCAAAACAACTCTTAGTCTCGCAGCACAATTCATGCAATGAACCAGGTTTGGCCTCGCTGCCCGATTGTTCTGGAAAAGCTTCATGCAGTGGGCAGCCATTGCCCTGTGGATCGATCCCTCGCGCGACGCCCAAGCCTTGGCAATTCCAAAATCAAATGGTGCCATGTCCAAGGTTGAACTAGGATCGACGTCGGATACTGTCAGACGATGGATCGAACAGACACTTCGAGCAGCATGACAAAGCAGCTGATTGTAAGTCCAAGTCGCTGTGTTCTGCCAACGCTGGAACTTGGGATTTAGATTGAATCGCTCAGAAACTTCTGCCAAAATCACCTGCCCACTCCAAAAAAGATCAATGGTAGAGGGTTTGGAAAAATTGCACTCCACTATTCACTGCACTAGTTGCACTTGATCTCAGCATCACAGTTTTTTCACCATGCTGCGCCTGCACCTCCATCTTCCGTGGAGGACGAGCTGCAAAGCTGGCCAAGTAGTTGCAAACGAAGTCGTAGTTAAGCTCGACCTGTGGCGGCAAGAAGCAGAACCGCAACTTTAGTTTTTGTATTCTAGCTAGTGCAGCGCCAAACTAAACTTGGGCTAAGACATCGATTTCTGAAATTGTGCTTTTGCGTTCCTCTCCCTCTTCGAGCTTGAGCTTCACAAAGGAAAATTGCGGAACCTAGGGTTTTCACATTGGCCTAAAACGGTGTTGCTTAAAAATGGTTTCCATGCTGATTGCAAGAGAATCTGCAATGACCTGAATTGCATTAACGTGCAGTCTGAAAACCATGCCCTTTGGTGTACTCTTTCGAATTTCTCTTTTCCTCTCATTGACCCAATCTTCCTTTCCAGCAAAATCAGCATAAAATTCCTGCCAGTCAGGAGTTGAGACTCCTCTTGAAAAAGATTGCATGCAGGCAGTCCTTCAAGAGAGCGAGTATGTGAGGTCGCAGGTTGCGGTTCTTCCTACTGGACATGACTCGACCTACAAAAAATGGTTGCCGGCAGGAAACAGATTTCCCCTTGAGCCAATTGAATCCAACAGAGGAAGAGAGAGATCGAAGTGGTCGTGCAACTGCAATGTTCATTCATTTAATGCAAATCGATCCACAAATGACATCTTCAGAAATCACGGGCGCACCAGCGGCACTGCATTCCCAATCCACCAGGGATTGTGCAAACGCCGTGTCCAGCAAGGCACTCTGCATTCGATAAGTTCACCCACCATGGCCCACAAAGTATGCGAGCTACCGTGCCCACTTGGTGCAATATTGACTAGACTGTTTCGCTTGCTGGACACCTCGTGTAGCTTCTTGAACTTGCGCTGCAAGCTAAACTGAAGACCTGTATGATTTTTCATTAAAAAGTCTCTCATGACAACCGACATCCACTTAGCCACTGAGCCCATGAATGGACCCGGACAGGATCATAGCTCACTGCAGCTCCAAAGAGCACCCGGTGGCAGGTACAAAAAAACAACCGACCTGGATACATAAAAACATCGGTTTGGGTGCCAATAAACCTTCGACCATTAAGCGCAGAAACGTCGGAGCAAAGTAGGCTGTTTGGCAAGAAAACGTTGGTGTCCACACAGAGGTTTTTTTAACGTCGGATGACGCCCAGGGTAGAGTTTGTTTTGTGAAGCACGTCAATTCTCTCTTGGGAAACGTCTTCGTGAGCCTCTTAATTCAATTCTCTCCTGGAGAACGTCTTCGTGAGCCTCTCATGATTTCAGGATAGTTGAAACCCTCTTGAACATTCAGAAAGAGTGCATATGAAATTCTAATCACGAAAGGTGTTCCCCGAGGGGATCGAAAGGTGTTCCCCGAGGGGATACATACCTAGAGTTTGTTTTGTGAAGCACGTCAATTCTCTCCTGGGGAACGTCTTCGTGAGCCTCTTAACTCAATTCTCTCCTGGAGAACGTCTTCGTGAGCCTCTCATGATTTTAGGATAGTTGAAACCCTCTTGAACATTCAGAAAGAGTGCATATGAAATTCTAATCACGAAAGGTGTTCCCCGACAGGATGCATACCTAGAGTTTGTTTTGTGAAGCACGTCAATTCTCTCCTGGGGAACGTCTTCGTGAGCCTCTTATGGTTTCAGGATAGTTCAAATCCTATGATGCTCCGATTCAATGCTCACCGATGATTTGACCCATGGGGCAAGTTTGTTTTCCTAAGAATCTATTTGAACATTTCGAGAGCATATGTTTGAACATTTAGAGTGCATATGAACATATATTTACGAAAGGTCGCCTCCGAGGGGATAAATCACCATGTCGAACCTTGCATTTTTGTTCCTGCCTCTCGCGTTCTCTTCTCTTCCCGCTGTCCTACCTTTCGTGTCTCCCTCCTCTCAAGTCCATTTGGCTGGCTCTCCTGGTCAGTGGTCCACGAGCGACGTTGGACGTTGGTCTGGCTGGCTCGGCCACAAAGCACGCGGAGACCGGGATTTGAGGAAAGAGGGAAGATCCGAATGAGGAGAAACATGGAGAAACTCATAGAAACTCATACCTTTTCTTGAAGAGCAATTCCAGGATGATTCGCGGGGCAAGCCGGTGCGGGTGTCAAATGGCTTCAACGTGCGAAGATGCAGTGTTTTGTTTGTTTGTTTGTTTTCAAGTTGAGATTGGTTGGGAGTGACTCAGTACATGGTCAGCAAAGTGGGTTCAGTACGTGGGCCCTTTATTAAAAAAACGGCTTGAACATCAAGATTTGGAACAACATATTTGGTTTGTACTCTTCGATGGCTCTAGTTAGTAGGGATTGTAGGGGACAATCACACACGAACAGACAGGCGCATCACATCATGCCAGGCGCATCCAAGTGAGACTGGCTTGATTGGAATTTTGCCGTGTTTGTGAAGCAGGCTGGCATATGCATCCTTGTTCATAATGAGCATCGCTTGCATGGCTACCGCTGAGACATCACTGATCTCACGATTTCCCACACAGCCCAGTCCAGGTGGTTGCCATGGTTTTTGAATTGCAAGTGCTTCCATGATCTCACACGCCAGTATTTGAATTGCAAGTGGTGTCCTTTCAGTCTGTAGACTATTCGGTGCCATGTTTCGGCTTTGACCTTTGAGGTCGATCTGTCCAAGGATGTTTGCCTTCAATTCCAGTGGGAGTGTGAATTACATTGAATTACAGAATTGGAACCAAGTTGAACCAAGTTGAACCAAGTGCCAAAACCACACAAACCGGTGCATGTGCATGTGTTCAATGAAACTCTTGCATACCAATACCTCAGAAACCCAAAGTAACTACGCTCACAACTCCTCTCGACTCCACTCATCTCCAAACTAATCTGCCTTACCCACATACAAGATCATATAAGGCATGTAATATACATAATACATCTTCGGATTCGTGATATTCAACTTTTTAGAGCGCCAGGTCCTCGCCCGGGCAGTCGTCCCATCGTTGGACCGGAACCCCGGAGTGGAGAACGACCGGTCCGGAGTACTGGAGCACACGGTGGGGGTGAGCTCCATAGGGCCCCTGAAGCGGTGAATTCAAGCGTCTCACCAATATAGTATGTGGTGAGCGTTTCCTGTGTGAAACCGTTCAAACATGTTGTTTGGCTCACTGGAAATCCCCCTATTTATCGCCCTGTGGGAAGAAAAACACAGGACATACCGAGCGAGTGACCGTGTGGAATACAAGTTTAATATAGCAGAACTTGTCAACTTGCCCTTGCGTCATTTTAGCTTCAATGTTCTTTACACCCATCTAAAAACCAAACGATTAAAGAAAAACTATTTGAACAACGGCCATGGCCTTACACCAAATGACCCATCTGAAAAAAATAACACACACACACACTGTCTGACCTCTTCTCCCGAAGCCAGCACTCCGTCGTTCGAGGTCTTGGCCCCTTTCGCCTCCCAGAGCTGCCTGCTACTCGGTGGATCGAGTGGAGGTCCGGTGAGGAGGTCCGGTGGAGGTCCAAGAAATACAAAGGTAGGTCAATGGGGTCGTATTTTTTGGAGCAAGATCGATGTGTGCAAATTGACAAATTGAATGATAAGTAGCTAGGCTTGGAGTGCAGCTTGGAGTTTGAATCCTGGTTCTGGGTGAGTACTGATCTCCTCATGGGCGCAATGGTAGAGTATGTGGTGGTGGTCCATCCCTGTTCTGGACAGTGGCAGCTTTTGCTAACTGGTCTTGCGTGGACTACAATGACTACAATCGCACGAAGGGAGTATGCAGGGCAGACCATCATATCACCAACCAGTTGGTAATCAGTGCGACAGAAACAGTCGTCTAATATTAAACAATATTCTATCATCTAAAAATAGTCAAACAGTGGTTATTGTAAAATGCGATGTCGCACAACATCTCTCCGTTGCTCCGGCTAGTCCCTTCCATCCGAGCCCAGGTTTACGGGTTGCCTTTTGCAACGCGGTTCGGCCGTTGGGTGGCCCCAGAACGGCCGCCACGCCACGCTGATCCAGTCCACCTGATTGAAGCTTGGGCCACTCAATGGAAGATATAGCTATAGCTGGCGACCCTCAGTTAGATAAGAAAAAACACAAAAAGAGAATGACTCAATATAAAGATATATAAAGATGTTTTATGACGATTTTGGTATGAGACTTCTCGTGCGTTGAAGGAATGGAGACCGATCAGGATACACGTGCCACAAGGACTGCTTGACGCACAGCACACGAGGTCCCGTTGATTGATGTCCGTGGGTAGTCCCAAGTCCTCATTGGCTTTCATGCCCAGGTCTGGTTAAAAGAATTGTTGCTCTCACTGAATTGCTTGCACCAGGACAGTTCTTGCAATGTGTTTGGCTGGAATCCATGGG
>CAXIVM010000894.1:0-24370 GCA_964035705.1 Porites rus
TGAAGCATGGTCAAGCATGCGGCTCTGGTGGTAGATACGCGGCAAGTGATACATGAGAATAATCCAAATGGATGAGGCATTTCACCGTCTTGTCTTGTTTCTTCGTCATGATTCACAAATGATGATTTGAGTTCTGCTTGCAATTGCTGACTTTCCCACGCCCACACACTCCAAAAAATAATCCTGAGTGTGTTGATGTTGTTAAACAAAACTAAAAAACAGTGACAATTCCAATGGGATTCTTTGATCGATTTGAGGATTGATTGAGAAGCTATCGAGTGAATTGTATGTCACTTCAATGTTTCCTGTGTGGAGGTATTTATCCTGAGATTATCTCCCTTCTGGTTTCCATTTCGACTTGTAGGGTAAATTTAGCTTCCTCAGCAAGATTGCTTAACATTTGCTTTATATCAGGTCAAGGATGGTATCAAAAAAGTTGGCCCATCTTCGTTTGCCGAGCAGCATCTTTCATCGCATTGGGGACAATGTACCAGTACCAGGCCTTGCAATTTCATAGGATTTGTGTGTTCCAAACAGCATTCTTGGATGAGTTGTAAGGGGATATTGAGACCTGAGGCGAGCCAAGTTAAAATCGAATAGACCGCTGAGATTCATCTTCAACAGCGGTGATCTACAAGGACAGATCGAAGAGAGGCAAACAGCCCCTTTGAAAAGGATTCTTGGAAACAAATCAATTTCTCCTCATTTCACCGTGAACATTTGACAGAGCGAGAAAGGCAGGCCAATCCCGCTATTGGAACACTTCACCTGAGAAAATGAAGGCATTTTCCTTCGAAGGAAGGGCATTCCAATACTTTCAAATCTTGAACAGAAGTCCCTGTGCTGCAAAGGAGAGTGTTTGGCGGTGACCTGATGGTGCTTACTCTTTTGAGCATCACTTCAATTTCTCTCACGGCTGTCTATGAATTTAGCCTCACTCATCATCCAACAAAACAAAGGACCATGACAATCCTGATATATTAGGGTGGAGGCCATCGCTCTTGTTGGAGGCCATCGCTACTAGCACACCTGACCATCGGCACTTAAATTGGCCAGGCGGCGGGGATGACAAAGAACAACAAGAGCGCCGCAACCAGGCCAGTCCTGCTTTCTTCGAAACAATTCTGGTCGTAGTCAATGCAGGGTCTTTGATGGTGTATCTGTTTCCTATCACTAATTCCTCTGGCTGTTTCTTTTTCTATTTGCACGCCCTCTTGCCCTTGAAACTCAAAGTCAACATCACTTTCTCAAGAGCCTGACTCTCAAACATCCCCAGAACCTTTCGCGGACAGTATTCTATGTGTAAAGCGCCTCGGAAATTGTTTCTCCAAGCCTTACTAACTACTATCTAGACTAAGGCTTTCTAAAAAATGCCGCACCCTTCTGGAAAAAGGGTTTTGGACTTTTCCTTTTCAGAAAATACCTACTATTTTGCAAGATCAGGACTAAAGCTTAAAGAGAAGAGAACATATAAAAAAACAGGAAGAACCAAGGTGTTCTACCAGTAAAGGAAGCTCTCTCTTCAAACTCCCCCAGCTCAACTTCCATGCGCCGCTCCCGATGACGGGATGGTCGTGGAAGATGGGCACTGTCTCAGCCACAGTCTCATGTGCTGTCTCAAAGGCCTTGTCCCAACCTCCAAGCGCTGCACATGAGGCATGAGCACTAACAAAAGCTTGTTGAAGTTCCAAAGTGAGCCAACATGAGTCCATCACTCAACTAACTTCTTCACCTTAATCACCATCTCTCCAACAGGTGATGGTTCCCTCAAATGGTGGAACTGCAGTTGGATGTGAACAATCCAGTGGAACATGTTCTGTGAAACGGCCAACAAGAAGTGCAACACTTTCCCACTTTTATTCCCTTATTGTTACTACTAGTAAGGTGCCTTGTTACTAGTGGCTTCTTGTTACTAATAGTAATGCCCTTGTTACTACCGAAAGTTCCACAGTTCCTGGTTCACCAAGTTAGATCCAAGGTGTCCACCGAGAACATGAACGTGACTGGCAAGCCGAAGCCCAAAAGTTTGATGTCACCTTCTTCGCATTCCGACAAGTTCACTAGGAGCAAAGGGCATCGCTACTAGGAGAAAGGACGCTACTAGGGGCTAGGCCATTAAGAGGTGAGGGGGGGTAGGCCGCTGAGAGGTGAGGTAGGTAGTCGTTAGTGCAAGAGGTAGCTAGTACCTGCAAGTAGCTACTACCTTGGACGCAGAATAGCTCACGCTTCTTCAAGGAAGCTCCCCCCGCCGTCGAAGAAGCGCTCGCACTACTGATTTGGTTCCTAGATTTTTAGGGAAATTTAAGGTTGGAGGCCATCGCTACTAGGTTGGAGGCCATCGCGACTGGGTTGGAGGCCATCGCTACTAGGTTGGAGGCCATCGCTGCTAGGGCGGCCATCGCTACGAGGTTGGAGGCCATTGCTACTAGGTTGGAGGCCATCGCTACGAGGTTGGAGGTCATCGCTACTAGGGTGGAGGCCATTGCTATTAGTGGAGGCAATCGCATCTAGGAACCAAATGAATATTGCGAGCGCTTCTTCAAGGAAGCTTGCCCGCGCCCTCAGGCGGGAGGAGCTTCCTTGAAGAAGCGTGAGCTACCCTGCATCGCAGGTAGTAGCTTAAGTAACTATTAGCGTGTTTAGTCCCTTACTTAAACAAGTATGCGCATACTTAATCAAGTAAGGAGGCAGGGCCACGATCTACAAACTCTTTTAAAAATCTTTTTCAAAGTCCCAAGTCGGGTCTCCCCGTCCTCTCCCTAGACCTGAGGCCATGGCAAATCCCCACCAGCATACCAAAGCCCGTCATAACTGTCCTGCATCAGCCACTGAAATGAACAAATCAGACGAACGACACGTAAATTCCAAATTGCGGAACTTCAGATTAGTCTTCAGACGCTACTAGTAGCAAGAAGCTACTAGGAGCAAAGGGCATCGCTACTAGGAGCAAGGACGCTACTAGGGGCTCCTGGCCTTACTGCTAGGAACAAGAAGCTACTAGTAGGCTTCAGACTCCAAATTGAACACCAAGGGATCCCTCCAGTTCTTTCCGCCCACTCCCCGATCGCCGCCACTCCTTAAACCGGCCGAAAGCTTGTCGAGCTCATCGTCCTTGGAGCTGAATCGAGCTGAATCGGTGGGTCGGTGTCGCTGTTGAGACAAGGATGGCAGAACTCGACCACCGAAGGACCTAGTAGCTTCTTGTTCCTAGTAGTAAGGCCAGGAGCCCCTAGTAGCGTCCTTGCTCCCAGTAGCGATGCCCTTTGCTCCTAGTAGCTTCTTGCTACTAGTAGCTTCTTGTTCCTAGTAGTAATGCCCTTGTTACTAGTAACGATGCCCCTGCTACTAGTAGCTTCTCACTCAAGAAGGAGTCTGCTGAGTCCGAGTTGCTCCGACCATGTCCCCCAGGCTCAAGTCTACGGGCAAGGCTGGGATGCTGCTCAAGGAGAAAGCTGACTCCTCCTCTCAACAAAAAGAAAATAGAACCAGAAAAGGCGTCAAGGTCTAAAGAGAGAAAAGTGAAAAAAGGCTTGCCAAACGAAAGCCGTGCTTCTTGAGGTCTAAAAACTAAAAACTCAACCCTTTTTCTCTCTACAATCCTACACGTTTTGACCTGGCAGGCGGTCATTGTTCACGCTGGAAAAGCCTTTATGCAGTTTAAACAATAATTGAGCGTAATATGCGACTGTCGCACGAAAAGCGGACTTGTGAGTTTGATCTGCAGCTGACCCAACCGTGTTTTGTGAATACGGTCGATAAGCAAACACTTTTGTTGCCTGAAGTATCATCTTCAAAGGGTCTGGAACGCCATGCCAGCGACTAGGTCGGAGGCCATCGCTCCTAGTAACAAGGACATCTACTAGTAGCAAAGGGCATGTTAGTAGCCCCTGCCTTACTACTAGTAACAAGAAGCTACTATGTTGGAGGCCATCGCTCCTAGTAACAAGGGCATCGCTACTAGTAGCAAAGGGCATCTAGTAGCTCCTGGCCATACTACTAGTAACAAGAAGCTGCTAGGTTGGAGGAAGCTGCTAGGTTGGAGGCCATCGCTCCTAGTAACAAGCGAATCGCTACTAGTAGCAAAAGGCATCTAGTAGCTCCTGGCCTTACTACTAGCAACGAGAAGCTACTAGGTTGGAGGCTAGCAACAAGGGCATCGCTACTAGTAGCAAAGGGCACCTAGTAGCTCCTGGCCTTACTACTAGCAACAAGAAGCTACTAGGTTGGAGGCCACCGCTTCTAGCAACAAGGGCATCGCTACTAGTAGCAAAGGGCATCTAGTAGCTCCTGGCCTTACGACTAGCAACAAGAAGCTACTAGGTTGGAGGCCAGCACTTCTAGGAACAAGGGCATCGCTACTAGTAGCAAAGGGCATTAGTAGCTCCTGGCCTTACCACTAGTAACAAAAAGCTAGTAGGTTAGAGGGCATCGCTCCTAGCAACAAGGGCATCGCTGCTAGTAGCAAAGGGCATTTAGTAGCTTCTGGCCTAACTACTTGTAACACGAAGCTACTAGGTTGGAGGCCATCGCTCCTAGTAACAAGGGCATCGCTACTGGTAGCAAAGGGCATCTAGTAGCTCCTGGCCTTGCGACTGGTAACAAGAAGCTACTAGGTTGGAGGCCATCGCTCCTAGGAACAAGGGCATCGCTACTAGTAGCAAAGGGCATTTAGTAGCTTCTGGCCTAACTACTTGTAACAAGAAGCTACTAGGTTGGAGACCATCGCTTCTAGGAACAAGGGCATCGCTACTAGTAGCAAAGGGCATCTAGTAGCTCCTGGCCTTACCACTAGTTTCAAAAAGCTAGTAGGTTGGAGGGCATCGCTCCTAGCAACAAGGGCATCGCTGCTAGTAGCAAAGGGCATTTAGTAGCTTCTGGCCTAACTACTTGTAACACGAAGCTACTAGGTTGGAGGCCATCGCTCCTAGTAACAAGGGCATCGCTACTGGTAGCAAAGGGCATCTAGTAGCTCCTGGCCTTGCGACTGGTAACAAGAAGCTACTAGGTTGGAGGCCATCGCTCCTAGGAACAAGGGCATCGCTACTAGTAGCAAAGGGCATTTAGTAGCTTCTGGCCTAACTACTTGTAACAAGAAGCTACTAGGTTGGAGACCATCGCTTCTAGGAACAAGGGCATCGCTACTAGTAGCAAAGGGCATCTAGTAGCTCCTGGCCTTACCACTAGTTTCAAAAAGCTAGTAGGTTGGAGGGCATCGCTCCTAGCAACAAGGGCATCGCTGCTAGTAGCAAAGGGCATTTAGTAGCTTCTGGCCTAACTACTTGTAACAAGAAGCTACTAGGTTGGAGGCCATTTGTTCTAGGAACAAGGGCATCGCTACCAGTAGCAAAGGGCATCTAGTAGCTCCTGGCCTTTCGACTAGTAACAAGAAGCTACTAGGTTGGAGGCCAGCGCTTCTAGGAACAAGGGCATCGCTACTACTAGCAAAGGGCATCTAGTAGCTCCTGGCCTTACCACTAGCAACAAAAAGCTAGTAGGTTGGAGGGCATCGCTCCTAGCAACAAGGGTATCGCTGCTACTAGCAAAGGGCATTTAGTAGCTTCTGGCCTAACTACTTGTAACAAGAAGCTACTAGGTTGGAGGCCATCGCTCCTAGGAACAAGGGCATCGCTACTAGTAGCAAAGGGCATTTAGTAGCTTCTGGCCTAACTACTTGTAACAAGAAGCTACTAGGTTGGAGGCCATCGCTCCTAGGAACAAGGGCATCGCTACTAGTAGCAAAGGTAATTTAGTAGCTTCTGGCCTAACTACTTGTAACAAGAAGCTACTAGGTTGGAGGCCATCGCTTCTAGGAACAAGGGCATCGCTACTAGTAGCAACGGGCATTTAGTAGCTTCTGGCCTAACTACTTGTAACAAGAAGCTACTAGGTTGGAGGCCATCGCTTCTAGGAACAAGGGCATCGCTACTAGTAGCAAAGGGCATTTAGTAGCTTCTGGCCTAACTACTTGTAACAAGAAGCTACATCGCTCCTAGGAACAAGGGCATCGCTACTAGTAGCAAAGGGCATTTAGTAGCTTCTGGCCTAACTACTTGTAACAAGAAGCTACTAGGTTGGAGGCCATCGCTCCTAGGAACAAGGGCATCGCTACTAGTAGCAAAGGGCATTTAGTAGCTTCTGGCCTAACTACTTGTAACAAGAAGCTACTAGGTTGGAGGCCATCGCTTCTAGGAACAAGGGCATCGCTACCAGTAGCAAAGGGCATTTAGTAGCTTCTGGCCTAACTACTTGTAACAAGAAGCTACTAGGTTGGAGGCCATCGCTCCTAGGAACAAGGGCATCGCTACTAGTAGCAAAGGGCATTTAGTAGCTTCTGGCCTACTACTTGTAACAAGAAGCTACTAGGTTGGAGGCCATCGCTTCTAGGAACAAGGGCATCGCTACTAGTAGCAAAGGGCATTTAGTAGCTGCTGGCCTAACTACTTGTAACAAGAAGCTACGAGGTTGGAGGCCATCGCTCCTAGGGTGGAGGCCACAGCATGCTGTGGCAGCATGGCACAGCCAACTGTCGTCCCGTCGTCCCGTTGTCCGACCGTGCCTCGCGGGGTGACTGGGTCATGACTCTTGCCGTCTGGGTTTTATTTTCCTCGGTCTTCTCGAAGCGATCCGCCAGCTTGTCGATCCTGGCAGATCAAAGCCGAAGGATCCGCTTCGGCCGGTGAAGCACCCAAAACGAACTGGTTTCGTTTGCGGCATTGGTTTGCTTCGGACCAAAGGAGGGGCTTACAATGGTTGACATACTTCCTAAGCAAGGGGTTATGATTGGCATCATTCCAATTTTGACCATGGAGATTTGATGAATGAAGACTTGCTTCAAAGGCTTCTACATACTCATAAGAAGGGGTCTACCTACCCAGCGGTGAATGGTGTGGCCGAGCCTGGCCTATGATCTCCACAAAAAAGGGCCGAGAAGAGGAACAAAAAGAAGGGTAAGCCTCTAGTAGTGTCCTTGCTCCTAGAAGCGATGCCCTTGTTGCTAGTAGCTTCTTGCTCCTAATAGCCATGCCAGGAGCCCCTAGTAGCGTTCTTGTTCCTAATAGTACGGCCAGGAGCCCCTAGTAGGCCTAGCCTTGCCTTCCTCTTTTCCATCTCTAATTTTTCTAGACGCTATACATTTGATTTTATGCTAGTACACGCGTTCACGCACTTCACGCATGGATGCCTCAGTTCGATGCGCGCGCAAACCAACCTCTTCAAGCAAGGATAGGGGCAACGGTGAATCGATGAGAACAAAAACGATTAGCTTTGGGGCAGAGTCTTCTTTGGAAGCTAAGTAACTTCTTCTTTAAAATGTGTGCGTGAAGCGACCCCATTTCCACGTTTATATTTTCAAGTTCTATGACCCACGGGTCTCAGGGGACTTTCCGACCCACAATTGTCTGAGGTACGTTCCTCTCTCCACACCAGTCCGCACGCTTCTTTCCAAGGTTCACCAGGACACAAATCACAGACACCAGCGACATCAGAAAGGCCTGGGAAATCCCGAGGACTGGAAAACAACCGGGTTGGAGGCCATCACTCTAAGGAGCGAGGACGCTACTAGGGGCTCCTGGCCTTACTACTAGGAGCAAGAAGCTACCGCTACTAGGAGCAAGGACGCTACTAGATTGGAGGCCATCGCTATTAGGTTTGAAGGCCATCTCTTCCAACTTGAGCTTGTGAAGCTCCTGTGAAGCTTGTGGCATTCTGAAGGTTGGAAGGAAGATTGACATCTCTTCCGCCTCGCATCAACTCTCACTCTCTCACACTCCTGATTTCCTCATCGCCATGGCACATTGACAATGTTGGCTCGGTTAGTGGCCATGCCCTCTCCCAGCTGTTCAGCGGAGCCTCAAATGAAGCCCAGAAGCGCCCAGATTGAAACAAGCGGACTGAAGTGATTCCGAGTTAGAAGTTAGTCACAAGCACAAGAAATGTATTTTTACAATTTTACGGATTTGGGACCATCCATAAGGGACTTAATCTTCTTGTTGCCCATGTTGGTTGATCACGACGGCCCGACCCACCAGTCAAACCCAGCATGTTCACCGCAAATTCGAAAGCTCGACCCCTGTGATCAACATTGAAACTCAGTCCAAAGATTGCTGACTTCCAACAAAAACTTCACCCAAATTCTTTTTAACCAATTGCTTGGAGGCCATCGCTAGTAGGTTGGAGGCCATTGCTATTAGGTTGAAGGCCATCGCTCTTAGGTTACTCCACCCAAATTCTTTTTCATCAGTTGCCTCTTAGAGGTCTTGCCGCAATTGCCCACCATGTTTCCTGTGCCAACCTGCATGACTCCACCTGTGCCGTCGAGGTGCCCGCAAAGCGGTGGAACCTGGACATGTGGCGGTCAAAAGGTGATCAAGCAATTAATGGCCTCCAACCTACTAGCGTTCTTGTTACTGGTGGCTTCTTGCTCCTAGTAGTAAGGCCAGGAGCCCCTAGTAGCTTCTTGCTCCTAGTAGCGATGGCCTCCAACCTACTAGCCAGCCTACTAGTAATATCGTAGGGTTCCATCTTTGGAGCTACGATAATCGTCTACGTTGGCATTAAGCGTATGGAGTGAGATGCGATGGTCTTGGTGGAGAGCTGAAGTCCTTCTTGGCCCGTCAAAGAACTCCTCCAGCAAAACGCATCTCCTAGTCCCTTGTGTGCCAATGGAAGGTGGGCACTTTCTGTCAAGCAAGAGTGGAGCGCCCGCGATCAAGGCTTGGATAGATCCTTCCCACCTGGTTGCTGATTTTCACTTTGTTTTCTTATGAGGGATAGCAAAGTCATACCTCAAGCTCAGTTCGCAAGTGAGAGACCTTGAAACAAGACCAGGGAATAGGAAGAATTCATGTCGTTCATCAAGACCCAAGGAGTGCTGACCCAATTCGTTGTCTCCTAGAGAATTCGTGACAGTTTACGTGACCTGTCAACCTCCCTCAGACTGAGTCCCGAGTTCCCTTTGCTCCCACATCACTAGTAGGTTGGAGGCCATCGCTAGTAGGTTGGAGGCTACCAGGAGTAGGAGCAAAGGGCATCGCTACTAGGAGCAAGAAGCTACTAGGGGCTCCTGGCCTTACTACTAGGAGCAAGAAGCCACTAGTAACAATGACGCTAGTAGGTTGGAGGCCCCTTTCCACCGAGGTAAAGAAGTAAAGCGACAATTTGACCACTGCCTACCAATCGACGCAAACCGAAAAGTGTGACAATCAACGCCGGCCCCGTTTTCTTTACAGAAAACTGTTCATCACCACTTTCGAAGGGGAACCTCTAGAATTGCGGGGAGACGGATGATGGCCCATGGATTGTTATTGCCATGTCTTGAAGAGTCTCTGGTGGCATTCTACCCGAAAGGATCCAGTTGGGCCAAGCCAACAGTGTCAAAAACAGAAAAAGGACATAAAGAAAGAAAAATAAAGAAAACGATAGAAAAGGTCTAAAACCTAAAGGTCGGAAGAAAAAGAAAATTCTGCATCATGATCAAATGTGCCCCCACTGGGTTGGTCTTCCCAAGAACCCGGTGTTGTTCCGGTGATGCACAAGAAAACCATCAACATGATGCCGAAACCTTGGGAGGTGGTCGCAAGCCTGCCAGTGATTCTTCCTCTCTACTCTGTCGCAGTCCTCTTATCCAAATTTGTAATTTCAGCTCTGCCAAGGCACAGAAAGATCATTCCAGCCTCAAAAGAAGCAGCGACTTACATCTTTAAGCGTCCCGTCTTTCTGCGATAGAAACTTAAACCTTTTCAAGTAGCAGGTGTCACCAATGGTTTATCCATCATGGGACGAAAGCAATAGTAGCTTTGGTTGTTGGAATCTTGGGCAAACAAAGACATACCATTGTGATCTCCTCCGCTTGATGCGCTGTTCAGCACTGTGGAATGAACCCTGTCTTGGTTGGCCGAATCCATAAAACACAGCCATCCACCGATGTCTTGTTGCATCTCGTGCACAACCTTTTCGTTTATATCCTTTTCTCAGCAAAACGCAGGCTTTTCCAACAAACACCTTACCAACGACCTTCCTTGCCTTTGAACTTTAAAACACTCATGCAAGCAAAGGGAAAAACTTAGGGTGCCCTCACTCAAACGCTAAGGGAAGAAGAGAAAAAAATGGGAAGATCACGGGTTCCAGGTAAACAGTTGTGAGGGCGGGAAGGCCTTTGAAGCTTTTGCTCCCAGCAGACCTCATGCAGAAACGATAAAGGCAACGGAGCTGACCTGGAGAAAAACGTGGTAAACGGTCACCTGATTTAAGGTAGGGGCTCCTGGCCTTACTACTAGGAGCAAGGACGCTACCGATGTGGTGCCAAGAGGTGCCAAAGAAACAGCCATGCTTCGTAGGAGATGAGCATGGCTCTACGTTTGCGCTGTTGCCAGCGATGGCGCCATTCGCAAAGGGAAGAACCGGTGTTTTGTCTCAAAGCTCAGGTGGCCTTTTTGGACCAGAAGAAAGAACAACAAAAGAGAAGTGAATAGCGATGGCCTCCAACCTACTAGCAAGAAGATTTGAAGAACAAAAGAAAACACATCGTTTTGGTTCTTCTCCCTACCGCAGGGCCAAGGTGCACGCTGGAGGCACCAACAACCGGTGACCGAAGCCAAGACCTCAAGGTCTGTGCCGGTGAAGTGGGTGCAGGTGTGTCGATGGGTGTGTCTTCTTCCTCTAATGGCGATGGCCTCCACCTAGTACCGTCCTTGTTACTAGTAGTAAGGCCAGGAGATACTAGTAGCGATGCCCTTGTTACTAGTCGCTTCTTGTTCCTAATAGCGATGGCCTCCCCAGTACCGCACACAATCCCATGTCCCAAGTCTTTTCAAACCAAACTGTTGTGATGCTCCCCAGTCTTGCTGGGAGATCTTGGTGCCCCGCGTTGGTCGATTTCGGCAAAAGGTCTACTCAGATCCACACTGGGATTGGACATTCAAAGCCACTGTGGGGAGCAAAGTAGGAGGGAATCGTGTTCGACCCACATCCACTTGATCCAGGTTGCAACAAAGCTTGTGGGCCCGCTGTCTTGGTTTGTGCTGCTTCTTCTTCTTCTTCTTCCTTCTTCTTCCAATAGCGATGGCCTCACCCTAGTAGCCTTGGCCTCCACCCTAATAGCGATGGCCTTCATCTGAGTAGCAATGGCCTCCTGTAAATAGCTTATACTTCTTCTCTTTGGACCTTTAGTGCCTTTGGACCTTTTGTTTCCCTTTCTTTTTCGCTCAAGATGGGTCTTACAACCACTATTCTGCCATGCCACCCCAATGTAGTCGAAGACAAAATTGCCCAAACAGCCACAAAGCTTCCTCAGCCGCACTCTAACATCCGCATCGCTAGTAGGTTGGAGGCCATCGCTTCTAGCTTGGAGGCCATTATTAGGTTCGCTATTGCTAATAGCAAACATTGTTACTACTAGTAAGGCACTTGTTACTACTAGCGTGGCACTTGTTACTACTAGTTACTAGCGTGGCACTTGTTACTACTAGCGTGGCACTTGTTTCTACTAGCGTGGCACTTGTTACTACTAGCGTGGCACTTGTTTCTAATAGCTTCCTTGCTATTAGGTTCCAACATCAGGAAAGTGAAGATCATCAGCGTCCAGCTTCTTGCTCCTAGTAGCTTCTTGCTCCTAGTAGCTTCTTGTTACTAGTAGCTTCTTGCTCCTAGTAGCTTCTTGTTACTAGTAGTAAGGCACTTGTTACGAGAAGCGATGCACTTGTTCCTAGTAGCGTCCTTTGCTCCTAGTAGAAAGGCCAGGAGCCCCGTTCGTAGCGTCCTTGCTCCGTTCGTAGCGATGCCCTTTGTTCCTAGTAGCATCCATGGCCGCTTTAGAACCTCTTTCTAAGTGGTACAATAAGTCCTCAATCCTCTTGGACACGGAGTCATCTTGAAACATCCATGAATAGCATCCTGTCCTCAAACTCCAGTTGTGATACAGAACATCATTTCCACCGACAATAGGGATGTCACTCAGCCACACTGTCCGATGAGAGAAACTTCGGAAATCCCCATGGCTCAGGAATTTCAATCACCATTCCTAAACCTTCCTAGTAGTAACAAGAAGCTAGTAGAAACAAGTGCCACGCTAGTAGTAACAAGTGCCTTACTACTAGTAACAAATTAGAATTATTTTTTTTCCAGCGAATAACCTGAACAGCTCTGGGCTCTGGCCCGTACCTAAGGAATTGGGTCCACACGGACTCGGTGGACACAGCACTTGACGTTTCAAGACCAATCTCTCCACTTGAAGCCTCTAGGTAGGAGGCCATCGCTAGTAGGTGGGAAGCCTCTAGCAAGTCTGCAAGCGTTTTCTTTGTTTCGCATTTGGGGCGTTTTGATTGATTGAGGGGGAGGAAACATCACCATCACAGCATCAGACCTTTCCTTTTTTGGTTCCTTCCTGTGTTTGGCTGTGTTGGATCAACCAACTCCTATGCCCACAGCTCCCCCATACCCGTCATCTCGTCCCCATTGTGCAGCAAGATGCGTACCTCGGGAGCACCAATCGCGATGGGTGCATCATCAGCTTCTTTTTTGCGGGGGCACAAAATCCACTGCGCGAAGAATGGATCCTGTCTCATTTAGAACGCCTCTTCTGGAGATGTTGAACTTAATGGCTTTTGGACGTATCACGTTGGGCATTCTTCTTCCACAAACATGAGACATCATGATAAGCAATGAGACATCATGATAAGCAATGACAAGCTTTCTTGTCTCTGACCTGACATATCTGGGTCTATCTGTCCAGCCACTCTGAATTGCTTGGTTTTTGAGATCAAGAACTTGCCAATCTTTTGGCGTCCAAAAGGCTCTGTGTTTTATGACAGAATCTACTCATCCGAGCAGTGCTAGTCTTAGAACGTGTTCTGTAGTATCTGACCTTGGTCAACGGGTCTTTCCCAAGGCAGATCTTCCCATGACTACCAGTCACTGCCTACGTCGCAAACAAATGGATCTTGATTTCACGCAATGCCAAACGCTTCAGCGGCTAAAACACTGAAAACTCAATGTGCCTTGTGACACTGGTCAGACCCAAGTGCCACCAAGCTGCCCTTCTTAGGTCCTCAGCACGAATCAAACTTTTCACAACCCGGTGCTCGTCGACACGGCGTGGTTTCGGTCACTTCGTGTGAGCTGGAAGATGCTCAACACTCGGGCGTCCAACGAAGGTGGCCGAAACCTGCCGAAAAAAGCCATTGAGCTCACCCTACTAGCAATGGCCTCCAACCTAGTAGCTTCTTGCTACCAGTAGTAATGCCCTTGTTGCTAGTAGCGATGCCCTTGTTACTAGTAGCTTCTTGTTCCTAGTGGCAATGGCCTCCAAGCTGTTTTTTTGCTTTTACCCGATGGCCAATCTTGACATTGAGCTCACGAGATCTGAAGTTCGAATCGGTGGTTTACGCTCTACAGTTGAAACCTTCCAAATTTGTCCTGTAGAAGACGTTCCTCTTCCCAGTTGAAATTCGCACGGGTGGCCCCCACCCTCAACCAAAGACTGGCCTGAAGGATGCAGGGATGAATGCACTGTGGCCGCGCGAACCCAAAAAAGTGCACGACATATCTTGTACCCGGGCTGTTGATGACGAAAAGTTAATCTTCCCTTTGCTACTAGTAGCGAGGACCCTTCTTACTAGTAGTAATGCCCTTGTTACTAGTAGCGATGTCTTTGTTACCAGGGGTTTATTGTTCCGAGGCTTTGCTTTGTAAAAGTTCAAGACCCCAAGATCCATGCAAAGGCTCACTTGGCATCGCTACTGGTAACAAGGTGCATTGCTACTGGTAGCCAGGACGCTACTAGTAGCAAGGGCATTACTAGTAGTAGCAAGAAGCTACTAGGAGCAAAGGGCATCGCTACTAGGAGCAAGGACGCTACTAGTAGCAAAGGGCATTACTAGTAGTAGCAATGTTCGCCACTAATAGCTGATGGATGTGTTTGGCCTTAGAAACTCGATGGGCTCAGAGAATTGTTGGAGCACCTTGCCCAATTCTGATCAAGCTGCGCAAGTAGATGGACCAAATAGCCTTGGTGGAGTCAAGCTGGTCAGGTGATCTTGGCAAAAGTTTTCGGCAAAGCCTTCAGCATGTCAAAGACAGCACTTTCGCCAAAATACCGAGGCGAAAAGGCATCTAGTAGCATCTAATATTGGACGGGACACATTGTTCTCGCTAAAGGCTCAGTCCAATTTGAAAGGAATGGACTTGATGATATGTAAAAAATGTACTTGCATTCCAACATTGGGTCTCTGCAGTCTGCTCACAGAAGACATCACAGTCTATTTCCCTTCATGTTTGCTGGAGCAAGTCATTGCTACTAGGAGCAAGGACGCTACTAACTACTACCTCCCAAAGAACATCCGCCGGGTCGCCGAGAAGATCAGCAGTGCAGTGGCAGTGCCCGTGAGGATCCAGGTGCCTCAGTCCGAAAACCTGCCGGTGGTGGGCATTTACACAGGTCTAAAGAAAACAATAGTCTATTTTTTTTAGAAAAGAGCAAACAGAAAGCACAAGAAAAACACAGGTTAATCAGCACTCTTCTTCAAGTTCCAGATCTAAAGCCCTTTATAAAGTATTCCTTGGTGCTTGTCCGGGATACTCGTTGGTTCGTCACGCCCAACGACCGAAGGCCTATGCAAAGAGTTTCTTTCCCTTCAATGTCAGGACGAATAGAGTGGCTCCTAGTAGCTTCTTGTTCCTAGTAGCGATGTCAGGAGCCACTAGTAGCGTCCTTGTTCCTGGTAGCGTCGAGCTGGCAAGCAGGAAAACGAGTGAAGCTGTGGCGGTTTCCGAAGCGAGCTTTGGACTGACCTGCAGTGACCAAAAACTGCTCCTGCGATTGGTGAGTGATCCATCAAACACCTTGCAGGATGCTGCTTGTTACTAGTAGTGTTCTTGCTCCTAGCTTGGTACTTGGTGGCCCACACCAGAACCGGAGAACTGTTCATCCCTCACATACGATGGGTTTTCCCTCCCTTCCCCTTTCGCCTCACCAGCTGGGCTTCCCACAATGTTCCACAAATTCACTGGGATAACCATGCAAGATGGGAATAAACTTCTTCTCAGTTTCTTCGGCCTGGCACGTCGCGTTACGCTGTACTCGGCTCATGGACAAAAAATGTCGGACGTTCACATCGCATTGCCATCATGCCGCCATGAAGCTGCGGGGTAAAAAATGCCCCCGTTCATATCGTAGGCCCATTCGTCCGCCAAAGTGCTGAAGGTTGTCCGTGAGTCTTTCTTGCAAGCAGGGTTTTTCTCACTAGATCTGCAGTGCCAACGGATCTGCAGTGGAATAGCAACTACCTTATCTGTGGTCAAGAACCAGTCGGGGATTGTAATGAAGCAACTCGAGGATTTACAGAAAAAAAGGAGAAAAACGATGAGGGGCAAGGCCCCCTTAGTGAATGGCCTCACCTTCTTTTCATCTTTTTCTTGAATACTCTACTATTCTGACCATTGAAGCATAGCCAAACCATTGCACCTAGCTCAAGGCGAGAACCTTCTGCCAGTATGTTCCGCCACATGGTACGCTCGCCGCTTGCTCTTTCCCCTTCCAATACAATTTCCTTGATTTCTCTTTTGCCTCTTGACAATGCTTCTTGCTACTAGTAGTAAGGCCAGGAGCCCCTAGTACCCTCCTTGCTCCTAGTAGCGATGCCAGGAGCCCCTAATAGCGAACATTGCTCCTAGTAGCGATGCCAGCAGCCCCTAATAGCGAACATTGCTCCTAGTAGCGATGCCAGGAGCCCCTAATAGCGAACATTGCTCCTAGTAGCGATGCCAGGAGCCCCTAATAGCGAACATTGCTCCTAGTAGCGATGCCAGGAGCCCCTAATAGCGAACATTGCTCCTAGTAGCGTTCCAAAATCCTTATCTTTTTCGTTTTGATCTTTCGACCCACTACTACACCACATGATGTTCAATCTTTCCCCCAAACCTCGCTGCCCAAGCACCCTCATCTTCACGCCTGGCTCATCGCATAACCTCAAAGATTGTTGCGAGTCGTTTTGATGAAAGAACGTGCTTTAAGCAATCAATCGCTTTGTCACAGTGCTTAGCAAACTTGAACCTTGACATTCCAAAAGGCAACGGCATGAAGGTCAGCTCCAATGGGCATCTGAGATTCTTCTGAACCTAGATCACCTACATCAAACCGAGTATAACTTTTTCTAAGCAGTATGTTTGGGCGCTAGTAGGTTGGAGGCCATCGCTACTAGGTTGAACCGAGTATAACTTTTTCTACTCAGCATGTTTGTAAAATACATTGAGCCACCGCAGCCGCTCTGCTTTGGACACAGCCGAGCAGCAAAAGGCTTGCGCTAAGAGGAAGCCGACGGTAATGGCCTCGGTCTCACCCAAAGTGGTCCAGTTGGTCGTGGTCTTCATGCGCTGTCGAGGTGGAATCAAGCGATGGCCTCCACCCTAGTAGCAATCGCCTCCACCCTGGCAAACTGAGCAGTTGCAGGTTTTTTGAGACCAAAGTGCCGTCGAGAAGTCCTGCCGCCCGGTGCACCGACTTTCTTCATAATTTACCCTTGGCTGGCTTGTTGCAACGACCTTTGACATATGTTTTCCTTAAAATCTCGGAACCAAATGATAGTGTGAGCTAGGAGGTTTACAGAGCCAAACGGGCATCCCTGTATGTATAAACAAGTCCCCGCTCTGTGTTTGCTGGGGAACCTGAACTCTTAATTGCCGTTCAGGGCAACTTCGAAAGATTGCAACTTAACAAGTTGACAAACGAGCTGTTGCTACCGAAATGATCACCACAAGACCGCAAATCCACCGCGATGCCTGGCCAACTGTCAACTGTGTTTCATCCACTTGCACCCACACATACCCTCAGCCGGAGTGGCGCTGGCATCCGTCTGCATCTCCTTCATCTGTGCACGCTGGACTTGGCTGTCCTGTTCCAAGGAGTGAAGGCAGAAAAATGAAAGAACGAACCATGAAGCTAGTAGAAACAAGTGCATCGCTACTAGTAACAGGTGCCTTACTAGTAGTAACAAAATGCTATTAATTTAACTTAATTCTAATAGCAATCATTGTTACTACTAGGAAGGCACTTGTTACTACTAGCGTGGCTGTCCTGTTCCAAGGAGTGAAGGCAAAGATCTAAAAGTCCAAAGTCAGCAAAACAGGGAGGCCATTGCTATTAGGTTGGAGGCCATCGCTATTCGGTTGGAGGCCGCTAAAGACACGCCCAAAGGAGATGTGGGGGTCTGAAGTGAGAAAGGAGGGAAGGGGACGTGTTCCGGGTTTTGGGCAGGAGGGTCCAGCTGGGTCACAGGATTTTCATTGACCTCAGGGTACCACCCAATGTTATCCTGGGCATTCATGGGGGTTCTTTTCTTTGTTCCTTTAAGTTTTTTTCTGTTGGAGATCAACCAGGCTATAACAAGCTCTTCACATTTCTTGAGCCCAACTTGGACAACGCAATCGCAGCAGGTTCCCCTACCAAAACAGCGCTTTGGCCTCGGTCCTTCCATGTATGGCCACGAGCTTCCAGGATGGGCTTGGCGATGGTCATCACAATCTTGTACGACAAAACCATGACCTTGGCAGGATATAACCAACGCACTCGAATAGGGGAGATTTTTGACAAAGCTGGCTTCTTTGGGGGGACTTTCTTGTCATATCTCGTCATCCTTATTCTGAAGCTCTTGCTTGTAACAACCCCCAAGGATTGAAAGATTGGGAAGAAAAAGCCGTGAACAGGTTTGATTCAAGTCCCATGGGCCCTCAACCAGGTGACTATCGATGTACCTACGAGAAGGAGGTGGTTTGACCCGAGGCTTGGCCAGCAAACGGTGCACAGATTCTTTGCGACACAGTAGAGGTCTCCTTGGCGGCCAAAAGGGAACCTAAGAGCGATGGCCTCCAACCTTTCTAGCTTCTTGCTACTAGTAATGCCCTTGTTACTAGTAGCGATGCACTTGTCACTAGTAGCTTCTTGTTCTAATAGTAGCGATGGCCAACCTTGGAAATCATGTTAAATCCATTCTTTCCATCTCTCAGGGGATTCTCTGATCGGTGCGACTGATAGACTAGCTCTCCCACTTCAGTCGACGATTGCGCCACTGTTTCTCGCCAAGGTGCCACCACGGCCAACGCCACCACCAGCAATACCCTGAGGATGGCCCAACAAGGTCACTCCCGGATTACAGATCTCACAAAGGTCTACAATTGAAGGAGACGCTTGGATTGAACATCTTACAGCTTTTGGGCTAACTATTCAACTCTCAATCTACAGCCAAACCTGAAAGGAGGACTTGGAAAAAGAAACTCCTCTTGACACAGGTCGCGCCTACGTCTCAACAGCATAACAGCATCCAAAAACGAACATGACATGTGGGGATTCGACAGCGCTTCGTCCACTCAACATGGCTTTGCGCGAGAAGAGAGAATGAACCGAATGAACCTACTCACCTAAAATAGACCTCATGCAACAGGAAGCTAGTAGAAACAATGTTCGCTACTAGGAACAAGTGCATCGCTTCTAGTAACAAGTGCCTTACTAGTAGTAACAAGAAGCTAGTAGAAACAAGTGCATCGCTACTACTAACAGGTGCCTTACTAGTAGTAACAAGGACGCTTCATGTGAGGTGTTGTTTTCTTGATGGGACCCATTGGAACTTGCACCCCCTGACTGACCCACCGGTTCCACAGATCCCACCCAGTGTCAAGATCCGGCGGAGACTGACTTGGTGTGCTTTGTTAAAACAGAAACGTCTCGTCGCTTCTGGTGCACATCGGAAACTGCAAGCTACGTGACGCTACTAGAACAAAGGGCATCGCTACTAGGAGCAAGGACGCTACTAGGGGCTCCTGGCCTTACCACTAGGAACAAGAAGCTACTAGAACCCCTTCAGGAAACCAGAACTCTCATTGTTCTCTGCCTCCCAGCCCTGACGAAAAAAGAAGGGTGGTGGGATGATGGAACCCCCTTACCCCAGATCTTGCCAAATGTTCTCATGTTCTGCTTCCACAAGTTTCGTTTCCAAACCTCTTTCCCCTTTAGATTGTTTTAGTCTTTTGCCTCAAATCGACGGACAGACCGTCGCCACTTGCCGTGCTTCTGAACTTCAACTGCGGCACGTCCAAATGTTCTCTCTGAAGTACGATGTCTCCTGAAGAAAAACAGGAATCTCAGTTGAGGTTTCGTACCCAATGGCCGTCCGGGTCTAAGCCCAGAAGGCCATCACTGGAGGTCTGAAGGGCTAAGAAAACATCGTCTTTGCCAATCACACATTCTTTCCTAATAGCTAGTAGTAACAAGTGCCTCGCTAGTAGTAACAGGTGCCTTACTAGTAGTAACAAGAAGCTATTAGAATTAAATTGCTGAACAATCAGCATTGAGAAAGTCCAATCCCATTGACATCCAAGATCATTCCAGGGAAACATCGCTCCTGCAGACCTGCAGTAGTTTAGCTTTGAACAAAGCAATGGCCGAATGGGCCCCAGGGGCGGGGCGTTAGGATCTGAAAAAACGCTGTGTTCTTTCCTCTTAGCGTCATCTTGTTCCTAGTAGTAAGGCCAGGAGCTACTAGTAGCGTCCTTGCTCCGTTCGTAGCGATGCCCTTTGTTCCTAGTAGCTTCTTGTTCCTAGTTTAAAAGAATTACAGGAGTCACTTTTTACCACCCTTTGAAACTCTCAACGTAGCTCCCCATAGGAATCTTGGCTCCAGCGCTCCTGAAGGAATCCAAAGCACAGAATGCTTGCGAAGGCGTAGACCTTCGCCGATGCAAAGACAGAACCCAACCCGACCTCTTCGACCTCTTCTTCCTTGCTTACTTGATGTCGCTTGTTCCTAGTAGCTTCTTGTTACATTTCCTTGCTTACTTTGCAACATGCTGGCGGAAAAATGCTTTTTGGTCACGATGGACCTCCCATCGACCGCAGTTCTTTCGCAAACATCGAACGGAATCATTTTTTATCCAAAAAGGGTTTGGCATCTCCTTTTCCTTCAACTCCAGGTCTGCTCACATGTTCTACCCTTTTGCTGAACCCCTGAAGTCGAAAAGACAGAAAAAGAGGTGAAGAAGGATGACGGGTCTCAAGGGCTTTAGGTTTTCACCAGCCGCAAACGGCTTGCATAAAGACATTCCTTTGATCCTCTTTTGACCTTGAGACATCCTTAAGACTTGTCTTTTCGTACTCTGTTTGCTTTCATTGCTTTAGAATCCTCTAGACCTTTCCTTTATCTTTTCTGACACCCTTCCCTCCCACCATCTCTAGTCACTAGGCTCCCGCACGTGGCCCCCGATGGTGCGAATCGAATAGAGCAGTTGATGCGAGTCCGAGGGAACTAAGAAAAGTGCGACCTGGGCGCGTGAAAAAAAGACGAAAATGATCAAACCCATAATAATCCTCAATGGCTAGTAGGGTCCAACGGTCAAACGAACAACCATATTCTACATTTGAACCTAACAGCCAGAGCTAAGATCCAGTCCTGGGTGGATCGCCCCGAAGGGCTAAGTTCAAAATCAATCTTTTTGGGACACATCTTCTTTTTTTGGTAACAAGAAGCTACTAGTAACAAAGGGCATCGCTACTAGGAGCAAGAAGCTACTAGTAACAAAGGGCATCGCTACTAGGAGCAAGAAGCTACTAGTAACAAAGGGCATCGCTACTAGGAGCAAGAAGCTACTAGTAACAAAGGGCATCGCTACTAGGAGCAAGAAGCTACTAGTAACAAAGGGCATCGCTACTAGGAGCAAGAAGCTACTAGTAACAAAGGGCATCGCTACTAGGAGCAAGAAGCTACTAGTAACAAAGGGCATCGCTACTAGGAGCAAGAAGCTACTAGTAACAAAGGGCATTGCTACTAGGAGCAAGAAGCTACTAGTAGCTCCTGGCATTAATACTAGGAACAAGACGCTACTAGGTTGGAGGCCATCGCTACACATTGCTGCACTATTCCTATAGATCTTGCGACTAATGGACCGACAGATTTGGAACAGAAAGGCTTCAAGGAGCCATGATGCGGGGGCAACCCGCGGCTTTGATGGCAAGCCACATGGAAGAAGGCACTTGCCCCCATTGCGAAGACGAGACCTCGTTGTGCATCATTGCACCACCGGCAGAACAAACACATTCGTCGCGGAGTTTGTATAGAGGAAGCGCACCACACTGAACAGGCACCGATGTGTTCATCCATAAACTGTGGGCTACCGGAACGAAATGGATAGCGATGGCCTGTACTCCTAGTAGCGAGCATTGCTCCTAGTAGTAAGGCCAGGAGCCCTAGTAGCGTCCGATCGCTCCTAGTAGCGATGCCAGGAGCCTCTAGTAGCTTCTTGCTTCTAGTACTGGTTGATGACGTGGGATCCAAGTTGTCTTGCAAAGTAGACCATAGCAATGAGCAATTTCTTCCTTGAAGAAGCGTGAGCTATCCAGATTCCAGTTACCAGTAGCGTCCTATTGCTCAACGCTTAGTCAACGCCCAGGCGCCCACAATGGATTTGATCTCTGGGGTGTCGTGTTTCAGGCCAAAGCCACCTCAGTCCGTCGCACTTGGTAAGCTGAACTTCGGTTCTGGCCGCTCGCTGGGCAAGTGGCGGACAATCGAAACATAGCAGGAAACATTCAAAAGCATTCAATGAATCGTTGGCGCTACAGTTTGCATGGCTAGTGACATCTGACCCCGCTCCAGGCTTTGGAATAGAAGAATAAACATTTGCAGTAACAAGAAGCTACTAGGAGCAAAGGGCATCGCTACTAGGAGCAAGGACGCTACTACGGGCTCCTGGCCTTACTACTAGGAGCAAGAAGCTACTAATTCCTCTACCTGTCCTGATACAGTGGATGTCACCTTGAAGTTCCCCAAGTAGACCGATTCAACTGCCCAGGACCAAGTTAAAATGAGGAATTCCATTCGGTGAGCCTACCATCGTGGCCCTCTCAGTGGCAAGCGTGGGGGCGGAGACAAGATCACTTGGAAGTGGAAGAACCTGAAGCGATCAGCCATGCTGGACCAAGGCACAATATAGTTTGCTAGCGAGTAGGAAGAGGCAAGTAGTAGCTAGGTAGCTACTGCCTAGGACGCGGAGAAGTTCACTCTTCAAGGAAGCTCCCCGCAACACTGAGGGCTGGGGGGAGCTTCCTTGAAGAAAGCGCTCGCACTATGCATATGGTTACTAGATTTTTTGGGAACTTTAGCACAATGCTGTGAACTGCCATGACCTGCCTGAAGACTGCGTTGTCAAAAGTAGCGGCGCAGAAGATGGAGACCGTGGTGTTGATCATTCCCCAAATGGCCTAACCAGCGTGTCTGGAAAGTGTCAGGAGTTGACAAATACAGTACTATTACATACTCGAGGATGCAATTTTCCGCATAGCCAGGGCAGGGATCTTCAAACAACTCACAGAAGTTGTCATTGATCCCATGCTTGAACAGTTGCTCTTGGGCAGTGAGGGTTTGAGATCACCTTCATTGGGCCTTGCGGGTGCTGCCATGACAGCTTTCCAAGGTAGTCCTGTTGCAATCTGCTAAAGGTAGTGGCAGCATATATATAGACGGGTTTGAAAGACCTCCAACCCAATAGCAATGGCCTCCAACCTACTAGCGTCGGCCTCCAACCTAATAGGAATGTAGTGATGGCCTCCAACCTAATAGCGACGGCCTCCAACCTGATAGGAATGGTCTCCAACCCAATAGTGATGGCCTCCAACCTACTAGTGGCCTCCAGCCTAATAGGAATGGCTTCCGACCTAATAGCAAAGGCCTCCGACCCAATAGCAATGGCCTCCAACCTAATAGGAATGGCCTCCAACCTCATAGCTCATAGCGATGGCCTCCAACCTGAAAGGAATGGACTCCAACCCAATGGCGATGGCCTCCAACCAACTAGTGGCCTCTAACCTAATAGGAATGGCTTCCGACCTAATAGCAATGGCCTCCAACCTGATAGCAATGGCCTCCAATCTAACAGGAATGGCCTCCAACCTAATAGCGATGGCCTCCAACCTAGTGGTGATGGCCTCCAACCTAATAGCAATGGACTCCAACCTGCTAGCGATGACCTCCAACGTACTCGGAATAGCCTCCAAATAGGAATGGCTTCCAACCTAATAGTATAGCCTGTTTCAGAGACCTCCCGCAAAGAACCAATGGGTTTGCCTCTCTACCATGACTCTTTCAAAGCGCCTCTCGAATATCCTCGTCTGCGCAATTCACAAGGTAGAGCAACCCGATGACAATGATGAGGAAACCTTGAATAGGGCATAGGGCCGTTGCCGAAGTCTTTGCACAGTTCCTCCCTTATCTGCAGCCAATCAATGGTGGTACCGGACCATCAACGGAATATCGGTTGCGATGGTTCGGGTGGTTCTGGTTGTAAACTATGTCCGCGTCTGACTCTTTTTACATTGGGGTTTTGGTCAACAAGGTGTTTGGAGGATGGCTACACCTGTTGATACCCTAGCGGCCCTAGGCTCCAAACCGGCTGGAATCTAAGGTGTTCCACCGTGCCTGACGCAGTCAGGAATGCCATTTCCGTGAAAGACCCGGCGTCCAAAGCAAAACAACAGTAATTTTAATATCAGAGACGTGTTAAGTTTCCCTAAAAGTCTAGGAACCACATGAATAGTGCGAGCTTCTTCAAGGAAACTCCACCTCTGCTGCCTTTGTAGGGCGAAGGGGAGAGCTTATTTGAAGAAGCGTGAGCTATCTGGCAAAAACAATCCTGATAACTTTTCTTTCATCATCCTTTGTGTGAAGCCAGGTCCGAATTATCGGTATATCCAACGTGGTTCGATGACCAATTTGAGCAAATGAACTTGTGAATGATCTTTGTGTACAAATGCCTCAGGGGGGCAGGATGAGCCCTAACTACCATCCCACATCTTAATTCGGTGCACATAGGCTATTGGACCCCATGGCTGTCTGAAGCGTAAAAACATAGCATTTCTTTGCTTTTTCCGCTTTTTGTCCATCGTGATGTTCGATTTCCTGCTCAAGGCCAGGGTGCCGATCAGCAGCAACGCAGTGGTCCACGTCACAGCATCCGGCCTGACTTGTCACTCCCAGTTGCCTTGTAGTAAGGCCAGGAGCCCCTAGTAGCGTCCGATCCCTCCTAGTAGCGTGGCACTTGTTACTACTAGTAAGGCACTTGTTCCTAGTAGCTTCTTGTTACTACTAGTAAGGCCAGGAGCCCCTAGTAGCGTCCGATCGCTCCTAATAACTTTCATAACTTCCTTTTAATGATCCAATTTTCCCTCAGGCATCGATCGCTTGGAACATCTTGGAACCACTTCTTCACTTGCCAAGCTGCTCCTCTTCCTCCTCCTCTTCATGCTTCAACTCCTCCACCTCCTTCTCCTCAGCACGGCGGCTCAATAACCAGATTTTGCTTCAAGTTCAACCGAAATAGGGGTGAACTGAAGTGAACA